>WBMZ01005821.1:110288-309995 GCA_013400975.1 Atrichornis clamosus
CTCCCCTCCCCTCCCCTTCCCTCCCCTTCCCTCCTCTTCTTTCTCTCCCTTCTGCCACTTCTTCCCCTTCCCTTCTCTTCATCTACCTTCCCTTTTTCTCATGAACCTTTCCTTGGATATTCTTGTAAAGGACAAAAGAGAGTAACAGAAATGATCTGGAAGAAAGGTCAGGAGCAATACCACAGGTTAAGCAATGCTGACATTTTAACTGTGGCCTTCAATGCCATTATTAACTAGTCTGTCTTGGCTACCCTTCAATGCATGATCCTGGGACTTGAAAGATTCAAAGAAACTCAAATGAAATCTAAGTGAAATTAAAGATCTGGTCATTGCTACTGTAATTTCTCCATTTTACCGTTGCCTCTTAAATACCAAGCATGTATTTCTAGTTTAATGCAAGACTGAAGTTCGTGAAAATTTCCATATTAATTTAATACTAAGTAGAAAATATTTTTATTTAGCAGTTATTTGAATATAGTTTATGACATTATTTTGTAGATGTTACCAACTCCTGCTAAATTTCATTACATTTTCAATTTACGAGACCTCAGTCGTATTTGGCAAGGAATACTTACAGTTACTTCTGACGTCTGCCAGAGCATCAGTGTTTTGGTAGCCTTGTTCCAACATGAATGCAGGCGTGTTATTGCAGACAGATTCATCAGCCAAACTGATAAAGACTGGTTTGAAGATATGATGAAAAAGGTAAGCAGACGGTTTTGCCACAGAAAGAGGCTGTTGACATATTTCCTTACTAAAGCAATCCTTCATATATGGTTGTAGATTATTTCTGAAGAACATGGTCAAAATCTATTTGAAGATAAATCCACAGAATTATACTTTGTGGATTTCTTGCGTGATGTCCCAGAGACTACTGGAGATGAACCTGATGATGCAGAGTTGAAGGCTCCAAAAATTTATGAGCCTATCCCATCTTTGGATTGTTTGGCTGAAAGATTACAGATGTTCATGCAACAGTACAATGAAACTGTCAGAGGATCAAAGATGGATTTAGTATTTTTCAAGGTATTACTGCTTGTAATTGTATTAATACAGAAAATGCCTGGTCTTTTGCACTTACAGATATGTAGATCTTGTATGTTGCTTTCACGTTATTTAGAATATAGCTGAGAATGGCCAGCTCTGTATATCCAGAGAGCTTTACAAATGGCTTTACAAATGACTTTATAAAGTCATGCTGCCATCTCCTTCTGCCTTCACTCCCACAAATTATTCCATCTCTCTGCAGTACTTCATCTTCTCTTTCTCCTTTGCATAATGCCAAGCACAACTAACTCGTTTATACAGTGCACACTGTGAATGTCATCTTGCTTTCCTGAGTGTTACCTCCTTCTTAGAGGTCTTGATGCACAATGCTTTCTTTAGCTTTAGACTGGATAGCTTGGTAGAATTTTAGGGCATTTCAGATTAATTCTCACTCTAAGATAAGTACAGCAGCTGAATAAGAAATATCTGTAGTGCACTTGTATTTCACTTCTGACAGTGTATTTAGAGAGCCTGTAAATAGGTCAGCTATAAGGCTGGGGCAGTCCTTTCTGCTTTTCCTTCTGTTTCTAAAGGGCATACCCTCAGCTCTGCCGACAACAAACAGTGCATATGACATTGCTTCATATAAGGTTGGTACAACAACATGTCTCTTGGGCTAGCCCTGCTGCCCACTGAAGTCAGGGGGAAATCTGTTGATTTTGATGAGTTCAGGACTGAGTCTTTGGCATAGGCTCCAGAGAAGCCATCTAGCTGTTGAGAAGCAATTGCTTGGTGACATGCTTCTAGTTGATTATACATTGCATTATTTTTACATCTCTTCATCCCCTTTTCTCTCAATACACAGGATGCAATCATCCATTTGATTAAAATATCACGGATTATTCGTACTCCTCAAGGAAATGCCTTGTTGGTGGGTGTGGGAGGATCTGGAAAACAGAGTCTGACCAGACTTGCATCATACATTGCTGGATATGAGAGCTTTCAGGTTACTTTAACAAGGTAATGCAACGCAGTGTACATAGACATTTGCTCCTTAATTTGCCATGGAAATGAACGTTTCGCAATCAACTTATAGAAATGCAAACCTCTGAAACATTTTATCCGTCATAAATTACATTTTTGATCAAAAGTAACTGTACAAACGAATGGTCTATAGGTGACAGATCCTGGGTCTTTGTTTTCTTGACTTTATGCTATTGACAAGAAATATGTTTCCTTCAGCATTTGAGGCTGCAACACACCTTTGTAAAATCACACTAAAATACAATTTTGTGCTAAAAATAGCAGAGAATAATCAGCTGGTGTATGCTGCATGGTAAGCAAATGCTTATGGCCAGGGGAAATAGTAACTTTTTGTATGGATCCTTATGTAGCCAAACATCTGCCATCAGTGACTTAATATTTGTAGTGCTGGTATTCAGTAATTTGTAGAATTTGAAGTGATGTGGAGTAACTACTGCTTTCCTTCTGTTTCTCTTGTGACACAGGGTTTACAGGGGTAAGCAATGAGGACCAGCAGAGTGTGTTCCTCTTTGCAAACTATTTAACATGCTGAGAAATGTTCCTTAGAGTGATTTATCAGGTCTGTGAATAATGTTATGAGGCTTCTGGTGAAAGGAAAGATAAAGAAAGACATATCACAACTGCTTCCTGTGTCCCAGAAGCATAAGGAAGTAACAGTGCGAACAAAAAAAGGAGGGAAAGAAAAAACCCAAAGTCACAGAACAGAATCCCTAGACTTCCAAGATTCAAAATACATTAATAAGACAAATGTCTATGAATATGGAGGGAGGAAGAACGAAATGAGCAGTGAAGAGTGGATGCGGGTGCATGCTTTCCTTTTAAGTATAATTTCCCATTGCTGGTGTTAAGATTATTGAACTAGATAGACTGCTAATCTGATTCAGTAGAGAAATTCTTCTGTTCTTATCAGAATACCACAAATCACTGTAATAGCTGTAGCTGACACAGGCAAACTGAAAAGTTAGATTGTTTTACAAGCTATGCAGTGCTTGTGTTATGTGTATTTATAGAGCAGAGGTAAGATGGAGCTGGAAGACAATTGGGACACTTTTTGTGTGGCATATTTAATATAAAAATAGAGGTTCTCAAATAGTGAAGAAGGGGTCATGTGTGTATTGCAAGAATTACTTATGACTTTGAAGAGATTCTTGGATATAAGAGACTGGTTTCAAAGAAAAGAGGTTTCTAATTTCAGCTTTAATTGGCTCAGAACAAAATCTGCCATTTTATTAACCTTATTTTATTTTATATTGCACAATCTGAAATCTGTAGTTGAATTTTTGTGGATTTCATCTGAATCTTACATGTGTGCACCAGCTATAAGACACATGATGACAGAACCAATCATGGTCTCCATTTGCAGCAGAGCTGATTGGCCTAAGTGATAATGGTCTAACATAATTTCTGGGGCTTGATTTTAGTTAAAGCCATATAACACAATAAAACCCTCAGTTTTGTTTTCTCTTGTCTCTTAATGATTTCCTTTAACCTGCTCTCAATAACTTCAGAAGATAATCCAGCTGTATTTACGTAATGGTTACAGGTATCAGAACCTACTTGACAACTTAATCCAGCTTTATTTACCTACATTTCTGATAAAGAACTTACATCTGCAAACCATGAGGATGCAAAACACCATCATAGTTGTCTTAGATATACTACTGCTCTCACCATAGTTTTTCCTGCACATTATTTTGTTGATTTCACCTCACTTCACGTGACTGCTGGTGCTGATCATTCACTTCGGGAAAACGTTAAAGAAAAATACCCCTAAGAGATGTAACCAGGAGCTATGGTATTCATTTCTTGTCTAGATATTTTTTTCTTGCCTTCAGGAAGCTGATCCAGATGATAGATATCTCCTAAAATGGACTGTAATTCTTGTTCTCTCTTTTTAAAATCCTTTTCTCTTCCAGAACATATGCCACCAACAACCTTTTGGATGATCTGAAAATCTTGTACCGCACTGCTGGGCAAAAAGGAAGGGGTGTTGTCTTTATATTCACGGACAACGAAGTCAGAGACGAGTCTTTTCTTGAGTACATGAACAATGTTTTGGCTTCAGGTGAAGTCTCAAATCTTTTTGCACGAGATGAAATAGGTGAGATCACACAAGACCTGATACCAGCAATGAAGAAGGAGTACCCAAGGCTTATTCCCACTGGCGACAATCTTTATAATTACTTTCTCGCTCGAGTTCGGAATAACCTGCATGTGGTTCTTTGTTTTTCTCCTGTTGGGGAAAAATTCAGAACTCGTGCACTCAAATTTCCAGGTCTGATTTCAGGCTGTACCATGGACTGGTTCCAGCGTTGGCCTAAAGATGCTCTTGTAGCAGTTGCACAGCATTTTTTAGCTTCTTACCATCTCGAGTGTACAGATGAAGTGAAACAGAGTGTTGTTAACACGATGGGAACCATTCAAGATATTGTAGCTGAAATATGTGTTGAATACTTTGAACGATACAGGAGACAAACATTTGTGACGCCAAAATCTTACCTGTCCTTCATTGGAGGCTACAAAGCTATTTACAAAGAGAAGTTTGCCAGTGTTGGAAGTTTGTCTGAACGCATGAGAACAGGTACTGTAAAATCCATTTGATTTTTGTTTCTTTCTTAGCTTTTAAAAGAGTCGGAAGAATCTGAATAAAAGAATGTCGAAGCATGGATTTAAATCATGAGCTCACTTTCATTTGGAAGCAGACTCATGCTTTCAACTGTGTTGTGTGTGATTGCAAAATATGCAGAGGTTTTGTTTTAATGAACTTTATGGATGTGCAGATTAGAGAGGAGTTTTGAAAATAGTATTAGTTAACAGTTAAAATACCTGAAACTCCTGCTTTGAAATATATGCATGTTAAGGAACTGCTGAGATCCTAGTTTTCACATGTAAGCATACCAGAAGTTAATCTGAGAGAACGTAAGTAAATGCTCATATTCAGTCTCTCTGAAGAATCTTTTAAAGAAACAGTTATATGCCAAATGTAAAATTTCAAAAATATTGCACTGCATATGGTCGTGCATGGTAAGCAATTAAACAGTTTCCAAAACTGAATGCTATTTGGAAGTGAATGTGAACGGAAACTGCTTATTCTCCAACCATTTACAATTGCAGACCTGAGCTATGTACACAAATGTCCAAAGGTAAAGGGTGCCTGAAAGAACAAATGTGCTTTTTTTTGAGAGTTAGAAAGATATATATAATGCATTTACATTTAGATGCGTGCATTTATATATGAGGATGTTTGTACTTAAGATATTTTCTAGTGATTTTCTCATAATTTGTTAAAAATATTGGAGTACTGTATTGCTCAAGAATCTGTAGTTTCTGCTCATCTGGACCTTCATGTAATGTTGAATTTAGAAGCTCAGCGTAGTCTCCTCGTGTCTTCACTTTCATTGCTCAGGATGCCAGGTTCTTGCTCTTTGTTTTGTACGGTCTAGTACTTTTTATGGTCTCACGGATTTTGGAAATTTCACAATAATTCTTAAGACTGTCATTCAGAATATTAATGCTTTTCAGTATGTGTGCTTTATATTCAGTGTCATTCTCATATATAAGAATATAAACAACTGATCAAGTGACATGTTCTGAAGGTTCCTATGCACGAAAAGAAAAAAAATATTACCCCTACTTAATTTTGGTGTTCAACAAATGGAATCACTCACTGGTGTTCCTAAGTATGAATCTGAGCTACTTATTTTAAATATCCACATTTCTTCACTGAGGTTTCTATCCCAATAGGTTTTGCTGATGCTAAAATGGAACTTGTCCACCACAGGTCTTGCAAAACTGATGGAAGCTGAGGTTTCAGTAAATCATCTCTCCAAAGAGTTGGCTATGAAGGAGAAAGATTTGGCAGTAGCTTCAAAAAAAGCTGATGAAGTTTTACTGGAAGTAACTATGAAAGCTCACGCTGCCGAAAAAGTGAAAATGCAGGTGCAAAAGGTAAAAGACAAGGCTCAGGCTATTGTGGATGACATTGCCATTGATAAAGCAGCAGCAGAAGAGAAGCTTGAAGCTGCAAGACCTGCACTGGAAGAAGCCAAGGCAGCCCTGCAGGTCAGAATCAAATATATTCTGAACATGCATGTAGTTAATGGTTATTATCTGCAATAATACGGCTTGTGCTTCTGACTTGGAAGAAAAAAAAAAAGGATTGAATGAACTAGCACTGACCTGTAAATCCTTGTAGAAAAAAACCTGAACACTGAAGAAGTGAAGAGGTAAGACGGGCAGTACTCTACTGTCAGGTAATAAAGCAGTCGTAGCGTGGTACTACCTGTAGGGAATTTCTGCAGTAGTGCTTCTGAGTGACCTGCAAACCTGCAGCAATTACATAACATATACAGTCCTCCCAAAAAACCATCATTCTTTGCAATCGAGTGACTGCTTAAATAAATGGACTATTTTCTTTTATAATTTTTCAGACAATAAAACCTTCTGACATCGCAACGGTTCGCAAACTGGGTAAACCTCCTCACTTGATAATGCGGATCATGGACTGCGTGCTACTTTTATTCCAAAGAAAAATAGACTCGGTAACACTGGATCGGGAACGCCCAGGTGTGAAGCCATCATGGACTGAGGCTCAGAAGCTAATGAATAATTCAGGATTTCTTGGCATGTTACTTTCTTTTCAGAAGGTAAGTAGTTGATGGGGGCACTACTGCTCCTATAACTATCTCCAGACTTCACGTGAAAATGTTTTCTGCTGTCAAAGGTAGTTTGAAACTGTTTGTCTACCTACAGTTGTAGATACTTTTGTGACTCTATTCATCTTCATTTTCATGGTTCATTATTTCAGTATTTTTTCTCCTGGGCCATGCAGTTTTAATGCCAGACAGAAGCATCCAAAGCACTAGACCAAATCTTGAGAAGTTTAGTTTTATCTTATTCAGGTGGTTCCTGCTTCTAAGTAGGAATTTGCCTTAGAAGAGACATTTTGGTTTTTCAATGGCTCACCTTCTCCTGTGCTACCACACTGGTTTGCTGGTAAAGCATTCTCGAATTCTGTCTCCACTTTGGTAGGGAGCTAGCAGGAAATACAGAAGAAAATGAGCATCCTTGTCAGGAAAAATACTGAGATAATTTGGGAACTTTTGGGGTTCTTTCACCAGAATAATCTGAGAATTTTATTATCAACTGTAAGAAAAATAAAAGCAAACACAAGTTTTTATTTCTGTCAGGACAGAAACTCATGCTTTTTACAGCAAGATTCACTGAAATGTGAAACAAAGGAAAATTCTCTATAGGAAAGAGAAGGAAGATGTCACAGGTAGCTGGACAAGAAAAAGACCTAGGCTGGAATATGAAAAGGCAGAATCACAGCCCGACTTTAAAACCATAAAACTCAGCAGGTTTCAGTAAAACCTAGCTTTTCTGCAATGTTGCAGAACATGCCCTTTCGTTTGTACACTGATGTTTTAATCTATGTAGCTGTGCATTTTGCTGATGCCTTTTCTAAGCTGCTGGACTGTTTTTGGTGTGAAGATCATTCTCATTATGCCCAGGAGCCATTTCTCCCAGAGAGCCATACTGTAGGAACTTGCACGGCCTCTGTAGACAGTTTCTTCCTGGGGCTGTCACTCTGGTCACTTCTCCAAGTCTTTATCTTGACTAAACAGAAAGAGGAAAAGAGTTTAAAGATAGCAAGGACTCATTATGCACTCCTTACTCAAGCTTCTGTCTAAGGAGGCTTCCAGTTTTGGCACTTATTAATAGTGTATGTATTCCAGCTGGTAGTTGGCAACACGTTTAACTCAAAGGAGTCAGAGTGACTTCTGTGGGACCGAATTCTTGCAGGAAGTGATACTGATGAATATGGAGTAGAATACCAGACTACTTCAGTCCCTGATGAGGTATTTCACATGCTGTCCTCCTGCCCCATTTCTCATTTCTGAGTCTTTATGACAAGAAAGTTCATTGTGTCTGGGGTTCTGAGTAGACTACACTGCTTAGTTGTTCATGAGATTTTTGTTCCTTCCTAATTTTTTAGGCAATGAAAATTAGTGGATGAAGTAGTTCCTTGAGTTTAATTACTTAAAAGGAAAAGCATGACTTTTTCCAAGCTTTTGAACAGAGATTTAGGCCCCTGCTGATTGACCTTTGCTTCACCTTTGCCAGCTTGCTAGCTCATAATTTTGAGTAGAACAAAAAAGTCAAAATGTTTGTCCAGCACTATTTTGCATTTTAGGAAATTATCATAGTGAAAACATCACCATGGTTGATATTGGGAATAATACAGTGAATGTCTTTATTATTAGAGTAGCTAGGGATCAGACAAGTACAAGGCAGTCCTTTCTGCTATGCAGAAAAACAAGAAAAGAGTAAATTGCTTGACAGTATGAATGGTGGATGATTTTTAGATGCATTAAAAGAAAGGCATTAATACATCACCAAAAAAAGGAAAGATTCTTAACACCTCTATTGTTAAGCAATCATTTTTACCCTGTATAAGCTCTTCTACTCTCTACATTGCTCAAGGAGATGAATTCCATTTTCTTCTGACACTTACAAAATTATAGATTAACCACCATCATCAAAGATCTGGCTTTTCATGTTCTCAACAGATTGTGAAAGGAGGAAAAAATCAGAGATTAGAATAACAGCTGAAAGAAATCTCTTTCATGGTTAAGGAAAAGGGTAAACTTACTGAAGTGAAGGCAGTGCCTTGCAGTTTCACCCTTTTCCTTCCAAAAGCTGCATGTTTGGCTCCCTTAGCTGTGTTCACACCAGTGCCTGTCTGCTGCCATGGTGAGCTTGTTCATGGAACTAGACTGGAAGAAAATTAATCAGTACTTTGCTGACTTATGTTGCTGTCATAACAGTTTCCAAACTAGCTCACCAAGCATTGGTGAAGGTATTAAAGACGGGGCAAGAACATCTGGTTGAGGGGGAAAGGAAAGAAGGTGTAGAGTCATAGCAGCAATAACTTAGATCAGTTTAAATTGTCATGGAGCTAAGAGTACAAGTTATGTCTATAAATCTTATGTGTCAAATAGGGGTATTAAATTCCAACTCAAGTCAATCTGTTGCAATGGAAGTAGGAGTTATTTTCACGAGTTCACAAAAAACTACTAATCTGTCTTTTGTAAGAGTGAAAGGCAACAGTGTTGTTTTGTTAATTTATTCTGTAAGAAGCGATAGCCCCATGATTTTAAAAATAAAAATGTTTCTTTGAAGGAGACCTTATTCCAAAATCCACTTTAAAAATAATTTTTCCTTTCCATTGACTAGGACTCAATTACAGAAGAAACTGTGGAACTTTTAGAGCCTTATTTGCATATGGAGGATTATAATCTTGACGCTGCTAAAAAAGTGTGTGGAAATGTAGCAGGTCTTTGCTCATGGACACAAGCAATGGCTTACTTCTATGGTATTAATAAAGAAGTTCTTCCTCTAAAGGTATTTCATATTGCTGACTATTTTTTTGAGGGATGAATAGTTGAGTGGAAAAAAATGTTGTGTTATTGGCTGAAAAAGATTATGAGTTGCAAGAGATTCTTGTGTCTTCATATCCAATTGTGAAGTCAAGCACACAGAGGAAATTGTCCTGGAAATTTTTTCCTCTTGTGCAGCTACCCTGTGGTCCAGTTGTTACTTGTGTGAACACAGTCAGTGTTCACACGGTTCTTTTTAGAGCCTTTCTAGCTGCACGTGGGAGATAACGATATCCTCTCTTCTCTTGGACTTGGTGCCAGGCACTGTGGCTTCAAGAAAACTCCTCAGTCCTGCTGGCTTGGGAAGGAGACTACTCATTGTGGTCATGGTAGAGTCTGGGAGAGGAGAGACCATCCTTGGCACTGAAGTATTCTTTAAAGAATTCTGCTGGAATTCATCTCTCTAAAAAAATTTTGGAGTTTCAAACTGCTACATGCAAGTGTACATATATAATAAAGAAAGTAGTCACCAGGCATAGAATTCAATTGTAACACTGAACTAAAGTAGAAAAAGATCAGCTCCTGTTGTATGCATTCCTACAGATTTGTTTGTCCTACAGATTATTGTCTTGGAGCAAATAGTGTTATGAGCATATTGAATAAAAGGGACTTGGAATATTTATATAATGATTTATAGTCATTGCTTTCACCGTGAGTTTTATGGCTCTTTTCTGAAGAAATGCATTCAATCAGTTATGCTTCCTCTGCTCTTATGTTCAGTTTCTTATTGAATAAGCCACTGTATCAATAGTATAGTCAAAACTCTTGGCATAATCTTTTAGTACACCCAGACAGGTCTGATTCAAACTTGTTAAAAGCATATTTTTTTATTCTAGTAACTCATAGAGAAGGCTATATTTTTGTGATATATAAGTAACTATTCCCGTCTCAAATAATGGGATGTTCACTAATGAAAACAGAATTTGAAATGTTTCTATTCAGAGCTATAAAAGAGAGCAAGACCGGGGGGAAATAGTGGCTTTATATGCAAGTGCAACTCTGAAAGTTGAAAAAGTGCTCTTGTAGTTTTTATTTGAATATATATGATTTAGGATCATGTATAAATTTAGGTTTGTGTTCAAGTATTTGCATTCTTGTCTCACTGTAGCTGATAAAAAATGAAAATCTGTTTCTTGGCAAAATGGTTGTCAGGTATAGCAATAGTCAAATATTTTAAAAACTGAAGATGACAGAGGGAGGAAGAAAGTGTTTAACGTATGCAGGAGATATTGAAGGAAGCAGTGCAGTGATGCTAAGAAAATAATTGAAAATAAATGTACAATTAAACTGCATAAAGTACTGGCACAGGCTAATTCATCCAGTGCTAAAAGCATGTTTACTGAATGAATTAATCAAGCTGCTTTATCCTAACTGCTGTTCTAGGATATAAATCCCCTTCAACACCTGCAAAATCGATCCAATATATTTTTAAATTGCATCTTAAGTGAGACTCATTGCCTCATTTATCTTAAATATGACAACTTATGAAAACTAATTAATAGTGACTTATATTTTAGTAAATAATAGTGTGCAAAAATTAGCTGATTCCTAGGAATGGATACTGACATTCTTTAGATATGTGGCCTCCAGCCCAAGGGCCGTTAGTTAGAGTCAAACACAGAAAGTATAACCAAATGGTGCCTGCAAATACGGTGCTGGGTGGTTGCTTATCATACAATGGTCACTGTGCGTGCGTGACTTTCCTGTAAACCTGCAGCATGAGGGTGAGCTGTTCCTCCCCAGCTTGCTACCTAGTAAACAAGCCTGCTGCATTAACCTGAGACTTTTGCAACACCACCTGCTACGTATCCATTAGTTGAAGAATATAAGAGCAGAATGGAGAAGCCCTGACTTTTGTTGTGATTCTGTTAGCCTCCAACTAAAATCCTGTGTATAGGAGTATAATTTCCCTTAGACATATCTCCAGTGATTTTAATTAAGTTCTCCTTAGGCTGTTATGGTGATCAAGGGAAGTTTGTCTGGAGTTTACAAATTCTGTTTGATATTGAGGATTCTCCCTGTCAAACTCAGTTTTAAATGTGAGACCTTATTGCCTTTTCTGCTTTCACTTGTCTCCATGCTGAACTAAAACCACAGCAGGGAATGCAAGGAAATCTTGCACCTGAGGAAGAGGTAATAGCCAAGGAGTGTTGAAATTTGATAGTTGTTCATTTAAATAAGCATGTCCTTGTCAAGGTGATGCCCACAGGGCAGGAAAACAAGCATGCCAGTCTGAATTCAAGGCCCACAGTAACTGTGGAAGGAAAGTTTATACTCTGGGGGTGCAGGGAAGGATTAGATCTAATCTAATTGAGGATCTAACAAAACACAGTGAAGTCAGGACATGTAACTGAGTAGAAAATATGGAAAGTCTTTCAGTAGCTAGCAGAGACAGTGAAAAGCAGATAAGAGACATGATATCTGTGCCTTTCAAAGGTTATTTTTATCCCAAAGAACGGTCGGTGAGGGCAAAGAAAGTGAGGCCAAAATTTTAATTATGTCACTCTGCATGGATCTGTTTGCTTGAGTACATATGTGTATGTGTATGCTTATGTACATGTGGGTTTTTTTTTTTAAAATTTGTGTTGGTGAGGTGAAAACATTGTTCTTGGAATGTGTGCAAAACCTGTGTGTGTGTTTGCCTCTTTTATAATGTTTCCCTAAATAATGCTGGACACAAGCCTATCATGAGATTGAGTCTCTGAGAAAGTTGATCCAAAATCAATAAAGTGTCTATAGGAAAAATCTGCAGTGACCTGGGACAGGAGCAGTTTTGAGATTGCATGTCCATGAAGAGTTTTCAGTCAGATGCTATGTGTCCAGAACAGGACTGAAGCAAAAGGCAAAGATGACCACTCAGCACATTCCCAGAGGCTCATGAGCAGAGTGACAGAGTCCATATGCAAGAAGCCTTCTGGCCTAGTCCAGCAGAAGTGTGTGCTCAATGGACTGTAAGAACAGTGAACTTGGACGGCTAAAATTCCTTAAAAAAGAGAAGTGCTAGGAAAGCTCCAAATCTTCCTTAACTGTATTGAACGCTAAAGTTTTGGCCACTTTTTTTTTTTTTAATGGATTCGCCTAGTAACATTTCTGGAATTTACTGAGTGGCAGCTGCTCTTCAGAGTGATTTGGGGTTGGTCTGGGCATTCCATTCAAGAGCAGATATAGCATTAAACGGTGTGAGGCCTTTTTGTTGGAGAAGTCATTTTTATTGAACTGCCTTCTCGGATCAGGGTCAGATATACTCGGTACTTTGCAAAATTGAGTTTGCAATGAATCAGTGAGAAACTTAAGTTCTACGTCAATACTAATAAATTAAATAGTACTAGTGAGTTTTTCTAGGCAAAAGTGGTCATTTGCACTGTTAAATTGTTAGAATGATCCGTGCTGTGAATTTGGTCTTGGCTAAGCTGCATTTTCTCAGCAATCTCTGGGCACCGTTCAGGAACTAGCCTGGTCCAAGGGCCATTTCCACAAGGCTGTTTGCATGCAGTCATACTGTTTTGGAGACTGGGAGATCTTAACGTGAGCTGTTTTATGCTGGTTAACCTCAGTGCCAGAGAAAGGTGCTGAGCGTGTTTCATTGAAGAATATAGCTGTCACTGTAATTACATGTTTTTTTGTTCTGGTTTTGTGTGGAATGCAAAAATATTAAAAGGGGCAGGATAATCTCACCACCTGCTGTGAAGTCCTCTCTGAGGGCAACTTGGGAGAAGGCAAAACAGCTGCTTAACTATTTAGGCTGTGACTCTTTTTGGCACAGGTCCTGCCTCTGTACTTGCCCCAAACAGACAGGAGTGGAGAGCAGGTAGTGGCAGTGGCTGGAGCAGATGCTGAGAGGATTGTCTACCTGGTTCCCTGTAATGCCAATGGCAAGGAAAGGCTGAAGCTGCTGTTCTCATGCGAGCCTAGGCATGTTCTAGTGTAACACCACTTCTCCAGGAGCGCAGATCAGAGTGTGGACCTCGTGTCTTAAATCCTCATGATTCATTCACATAAAATCCATTTATTCAGGCTTTCACACTGCATCCAGCTGGAACAAATTGTGCATCCTTGCTTTGCTGCGTGACTCAGAGGGATGAAGTGAAGGGCATGAAGCTTGTTCACAGAGCAATGCCACTAAAATTAGAAAGGCCACAGTGGTTCTTTGTGGTTGGGAAACATGTTTCCTTCCTGCCTACTATTGGCTGGAAGTGTTTGTATGAAGCTGATTGCAGCTGTGATAGTCTTCTTGTGCAGAAGATTCTCTTTGGCAGCTGAGCTTGCCTCCTGCGCTCATGGCAGAACTCTGTAGAGGAGGCTGCCAGCCAACCTGCCAGTGATGTCAATACAAAAGCTGTGTTTGTACCTATGTAATTTTGAAAAGTTGAGTTTGGAAAAAAACAAAGAAAGCAAATAGTGATTATTTCAAAGGGTAATCTGAAACAAGGAGTCTTTCTGCCTTTGGGAATCACATAGGTTGGTCATCCTGGTATGTTAGCTGTCATTCTTGTGCAAGTGACAATTATTCATCACATATAATCAAGTAGCCTACAAATCAAACTAATACTATAATGTCTTATACTTTGTTAGGATTACCCTAAAATTGGCTGAGAACTTTGGTTAATTAACTGTAAAATTGTTTCTTATAATAAGTCATCTTCTAGAAAATCTGTAAAGTCTTGTGTAAATAATTTTTGGGGTTTTTTTCACATGAAAATACAATATACTTCTTTTTGTATTCATCTGAATTTTTTTTTTTTGTTGTCCCTACATCTTCAAAGCTGATAGGCTTTTAAGAGCTTATAAGAATGGGGGAAGTCTGTTTTGTCAATCTTTTGCACATTTCAAGTTTGTTTATTGCTGCATGAAGGTTTGCTTTTCATATTTACAAGACATCATTGTTCAGATGTATTGGGAATGCACATGTCCATCCATTCCCATTGAAGTTCACATCCTGCTATGATAATTGTCAAGGTTTAATATGAATCCACACAGCCAGGTGTAAGTTCTCTGTTGTTCCAGCTGTTCTGCCAAGGCTGCTCTTCCCAAGCCCCCAAGGAGCTTGTTCCCTGTGAAACCTCAGTATTTGTCAGCTGGGACTGTAACAATGTGTTGTAATATTGTTTTGCTCCCATTTTTAGCCCTCAGAGAATTTAAGGATAAGAGGATGCTCTGCAGTGGGGGAGGTGTTGGGTGGGGGAGGTAGACAAGGGCTGGTGTAGGGCTCATTTTGGATCTCAGTAAGAAAGGCCTGACAACAGATGACTTAATGAGATATTTGCTTCAATAAGACAAAATAATAAGAGGAGTTTATAATAGTTTGAATGACCAAAAGAGAGTTTTCTCTTCATGGACAGGATCCGCTCTGCACAGGATACCATGGGAGAAACTATCCTGTTCTGTCTGATGCTGCATGAAGATGGGGTGCCGAGCTTTTGAAGGGATGTAAAGTTTGCTCTCTATCTATGTTTGTCTTCTTCCTATGAATCTTTTTAAGATGGTTATCTTACTAAGCCACCTGTTGTCAGGCCTTTCTTATTCAGATCCAGAAGGATCCCTGTATTGTATCTCTCTCTCTTTTACCTCACCCTCCCTACCTCTGCCATGGTGGAGGACACAGTAACACTACATCACCTCCTCAAAACTCCTTTGCTGGTGGAACTTTTCCCAGTAGTCCGAGATTCACTAAAACATAACAGCAATTGTTCTGAAATCTGCTTAGCTGGGTTTAAACAAGGCTCACTGATTTAACAGTATTTATTTCTGGGATATGCTGTTTAATGTGCTCTTTGATAAACAGTGAAGTGAAAATATTTCAGCAATCTTACCTGATGGAAATTTTATGAGCAGCCATTTTACTGGTTTATCAGGATTCTGAAATGCTTTTTTATCTCTAGGATCCGTCAACAGATCGGGTGGCTACAGTAAATGAAATTTTACTGACAGTGCTATCCTGTAGCATATACTATCTGCATATACTTAGATTGCTAATATGTACATGGATACATGAGATTTACCTCTATCCAATATACGTGTATGCAACACACACGTACATAGATACTAGTAATCTACTTCATTGACTAGTACATACACGCTTCTCTAATTCACTGCTCACAAACCTCTCTTTTGAAATACACCAGACTTCATGCTGCATTTTTTTGTTGTGCCTGGATCCCAAAATGCAATCTTGGCTCCTCTCTCTTCCTTTTTTTTTTCTCTTCCTGTGCAAAGGAAGAAGAATTTGCTAATTTTAGCATATTTTGATAAGAATTAAATCTATCTTTTTGGGTAAGATCTTATGTAAAAACCCAACTCATGGTTATACTATTAACCAAGAGTTATCCCAGAGATAACTTGTACTGTCACTCTTCTGGTGTGATGCAATGTGAATGTCAAGTTTCATATTTGTAATAAAACAGTTTTTACAGATTCTTGGTTTCCATCTTCATAACTCTTACAGAAGAAAAAAACAGAAATAAGATACATGGTATTTAACATGCTTTTTTAAATATTCAGAGTAAATGGAAGCAACCTTTATCTGTAAGTGTGAATTTCATAAGAACTTTGTCAGGCTCTAATCCTTTGCAAATGTATATGAAAATACATTCTGAATTCACAGAATATTTTTTTCAACCCTGTTAGGAATATAAAAGTTAAGAGGCCACATTTAAATGACTGGTAACTCATCATGCAAATTTATAGAGAGATGTAAAAAAGGTCTCTAGAGTTTTACTTTCCAGAGGAGCAAAAAGTGCATTTTAAATATTTTTGTTGTAGAAGTAATTGATGTAAAAAGAGAGCAGAAGAGTGCTTTCTGTTATCGTTATTATTACTTTATAATTAATGAAAACAATATTAATTTTCTTTTGCACTGAGAATATATCACAGGAAACATACAGGTTGCCTCATATATCTCATATACAGCTATTTCAAGTGTATTGTTATTTAAAATCATTGGTCATTGTGTGATCAATAGACCACTTTGAAAATATTATTAAAATATTTTAAGATTGCCTTGAATAACTTTAATGCTATGGTTCTGTTCCAAAAGTAAAAAGAAGAAACTTCTGTCATCTTAAACATGTATTATTTTTAAAAGTACCTAATACAGTACAGTATGTGCCATTAAATGAATGTCATTTACCCTTGCCAAATGATAGGTATTAACTACACTTTACTTTTAAATGTCTGTAGGCAAATTTAGCCTTGCAAGAGGGAAGACTTGCAGCTGCCCAAAAGGAACTGAATAGTGCACAAATTCAGCTGGATGAGAAGCAAATGGAACTGGATGAAGTACAAGCCATGTATGATGCTGCTATGAAAGAGAAGCAGGCCTTGCTTGATGATGCTGAGGCATGCAGAAAGAAGATGAACAATGCCACAGCTCTGATTGAAGGATTAGGTGGAGAAAAGGTATTAGCACATGAGTAGGTTCCCAGCACAAAGTAGGTGCACAGTTTTGGGAATACCCCATAACGATCATTAGTGGTGCTCAAGAAATTCAAAGCATAGTGACATCTCGATATCATATGACACTTCTTCTAGTTATATATATGGTTGTTTGGCTTTAAGTTAATGTATCAAAAAAAGTAAAGCAGTTTCTTGTGTTAATTCTTCTGTATGAAGATTTATGTTATATCATATGACTTGTATTAGGATAAAGTTCAGATTTAAAGCCAAGGAGCCAAATTCCTTTTAGCTTTAGTAAGAAGAGGAATTAGGCTTAACCTAAATAATTGCCCTAAAATATTTATAAGAAGGATTACTCTCTTTTTCTCACCAAGTATACAAGAATACAAATTTGAAGCTTGACTAATTTCCTGAATTATAATTGAAGCTTAGATTTCTGCTGGAGCCTTTTACAGAATTATGGGTTAATTGTTATCCTCTGCACTGAGCTTGAAATTTACCTTTCCTATGCAGATTTTCCTGGCTTCAGCCTGAAGTCTTTCAGAGGAAACAGGATACTCTTTTTGCCTCTCTTATTATTTGCTTTGTTAATTCCTTAGTTGATTTCACACGAAGTCAAAATTGAGAGTTTTGTCTTCAACCATTGCATCCTATGAGGCTAGAACTTCAGCATTTCTTTGCATAGCTGCCCTTCAAATAACATCAGTCAAATATGTTAGATGCTTTATCATGTTTTATCAGTGAATTTCTAAATTTAAGAGCAAACAAAAGTAGGAAATTACAGTGCCTTATTGTGGGTTTTCTGAAGCCTTGTACTATGAGGTCTTGTAAGAGTTGTTATTCCACTCTTCTTCTGAAAATTCAGACAAAAAAATTAGACTCTAGATGGCACTTGGAGTATTGGGCAAAACTGACACTTGATTAAATGTGTTTTCTAAATTTGAAACATGTAGGTCCTGTCCAGGATTGCATGCAGTGGTTGTAAGGGAACAGAAATTTGGAAAGAAAGGAACAAGCAAAAATATTAGTTAATTAATTATTTTAAATTCTTTTAATATATTAAAAAGTAATATTTATAAAATTGCAGACTCCTGGAATAATTGATACTGGAAGGGACCTCTGGAGATCATCTAACCCAACACACACATCCCTAGTCCCCAGTCAAAGTAAGGTCAAGTAGAGCAGGTTGCTTAGGGCATTGTTCAGTTGGGTTTTGAATATCCCCAAAAATTCCACAACTTCACTTGGCAACCTATTCCAATTTTTGACCACTATCACTGTAAAAAAGGGATTTTTTGTGTGTTTAATTTGAATTTCTTATATTCCAATTTGTGTCCATTGCCCCTTGTCCTTTCACAGGGTACCAGTGAAAAGAGCCTGGCATCTTTCTCTTTGCACCCTCCCATTATCTGTTCATACACATAGGTAAAATTCCCCCTGCACTCTCTGTTTTCAAGGCTAAACAACCTCAGCCAAGGCTGCCTCCAAACTTTACATCCCTGACGAGTTCTTATCTGCAAGTCTGAGGTGCAGCAAACTGCCCTCATTAAATCCTCAGTTACCTGCGCTCAGAAATTCTGTCAGTGCCCTCCTTAAAACCTGGAGGATGGCTTGTGTCTTTCTGTGTTGACCCTTCAGAAGATATTGGGTGGTTGAAGACCGCTTGTAGATCAGGTCCTGTGAATGTGAGATTTCTTCTCACTGTCTGAAAAAGACTTTATCTACTTGTTAATCACATTGTCTGTAACAGACACACACACATCTCCCATGTTGGTCTGCCCTCTGTTGCTAACCCATAAGCTGCCAGCTGGCATATTGTCCATCCTTGAGTCTCACATGCAGAACTACATGCATTCCACTGCTCTCTCACATGAAAGAAAACCCCTCTTCTCACCTTCCCAGCCTGTCCTCCCCAACAAGCTTGTGTACAGCTGATGCAGCTCTCCACCATGTTCCCATGACCCCCATGATACCATGACACTGCAACCACATGCAGAGTCCTCGCTGGTTCTCCATGCTGTGCACATTCATGTACAAGCACTTTAGAGAGGTGCCCAGCTGTGCTAATTTCCTATAAACAGTATGAAAGGTGTCCCCGCCGTTCTGTCTGGTCGGCACTTCTTTGCTTTTGTGAATGTCCTTAGAGTGGTCCTCCATTAGCCCTGTTTTATTGCTTGGGAGGTCCCTACTGTTTATATCACCCCACACATTTTGTTTGCCAGCCCAGTGCTCTACTTCCTCACATGACTATTGGTCATCCTCTGCCTGCCACTTCATTCCTCCTTTAAAGGTCTTCTTACCACTTTGGCCAGTTTGTTCACAAAGATGCTTTTTCTCCACTTGTTCAGGTGGTTGCCATCTCTTCCAAGCAAAGGTCTACTTCTGAAAAGAATGATTTAAGGCAAAAATACACATGTTCTGAAGAAAAGTATCTACCAGAAAGAGAAAAATTCTTAAGTTAGATGTTCCTGTTAGTTTTGTGTCTGCTTGAGCTAACTTCTTTATAATATTTTACATACAGCTTCGTTGGACAGCAAGCAGCAAAAACTTTCAAAATCAAATTATTAATTTGGTGGGGAATGTTCTTCTGGCCACTGGATTTCTCTCTTACTCTGGACCTTTCAATCAGGAGTACAGGAATTTGCTGCTCCAATTGTGGAAGAAAGAGATGAACAATAGCAAGATTCCGTACAGTAAAGTAAGTGTTTGTGTTCTGTTCTGACCTTATTTTCTGTCTTGCTGAGAAATTATATGCAGAGCATTTCGTTCCAGAAAAGTACATAATTGGAAGATTATATACAGCCTGTCATATTCCATCAAATTTTTAATAAATAAAAAAACTGAGCAGTTGACATCTGAGCTTCTAAACCAATATGTTTTAGTTCCTCTTTATACTGTCAGGCATTTCAAGATTGGTATGTAGGCCAGCACTCTGGCAAATCTGAGAGAGAAATGCTGTCTGAGGTCAGCTGCCCTGGGAGCAAATAGCATAATATAGGAAAGAAAGTAAAATTTATCAGCTTAGAATACATTTGCCTTTCCATAAGATGAAACATCCCTCTGTACCTCTGTGTATTATCAAGAAATACCCTCCTGTCATACCTTCTGCTATGTACCCACATCATTTAAATTAGTTTAATTTGCAGTATCGTGTAGAAATTCTTAATTTAAACAAAACTTGGATTTTGAAAGGCTTGATTTAAACCACTGCAGCACTTCAACTTGCTCCAGTGTAAGCTTTTAAATCCATGTACATTTGTCTCCAGTGAGGCTGTTCTAGTGAGGCTGACATTACAGTATCATTACAGTATCCCACGTCTGTGCAGACAGAGGTGGCCTAAAATGCAGTGGAGCTATGGTCCCATCATGCAGCTTCTGTTTCCTGCTCTTCATATACTGCCTTTGTTAAAGTGAGCAACGTGCATGCTGGGACTATGATACAGGGCAGGATCCCTTACATGAATCTTGTGCTTTCCTTTTACCACTATCTGCCTCAGGAGTGCCAGACCTGGCAGATGTTCTGGTGCCTCGGCTTTGCTCATGCCCAACAGCAGCCTTGTTCCTATTCCATGACTTTTAGGAGGTCTATCTAATATCTGGCCTGTACCTGGAAGACATAATCATGCTGAGGGCAGAATTCAGGCCGTAATAATCAAAACTGTCTTTCTGAGTAAACTGTGTTGCCTTTCACTTGATTTTGTGAGTACTTGTGTACATTTTCTCCAGCAGTAAAGGTTGGAGAAATAGTTCAGGGACCCTTTCTTACTCTCAGTACAGGAGTTGAGGCATTAAGCTCAAGTAGCTCCTGTTCTCAGCTGTCAAAGATTTTGACAGGGCAGGTGCTGCTGAAAAGTGCTGTGAACTAGTGAGCAACCTGTATGCAGCTGTGGCTGTGTCATTGTAAAAAAGGTAGATCTGCATCTTCTTTTCAGGTTTTGGAGGATTTGGCGCTTAAAACCTCTGTTAAGGAGACCTCTTTTCTGTGAAAGGTTTATTCATCTCATAGAAGTTACTTGTGAATCTCTTTTTTATTTTTTATGTTAGGTGGTGCTTAATGCTTCTTGTAATGCTGATTAACCTTGACCTGACAGAGTTAAACTTGCAATCCAGCCCAGTTAATGCCACAGCTTACAGAGATGAATGATTCTGACTTGCCCAGACAAGCTCTTTGAAAGCTCCTGATGATAAAAAATACGTAAGGCCAAGATGGATTTATTAATAAAGTACCAGGAGCAGTGCAGTTTCAGGCAAGATTCTTTACCAGTGTCGTATGGGAATTATCCTACATACATTCATCCCAGGGAGGCTCTTTCTCAAATTCAGTGTACAAAATGTTCTTAAAAGCTACTTACCTTGGGGAATATCTTTCAAGATTCTTACCACTTAAGGATAAGAAATTGGATGCATAATGTCCTTAGAAAGCAAGACATAAAGAACTAGAAGTCTGCTTCTGTGTAGGTGTTCTGACCACATCACTATTTGGCTGCATCCTTGAAAATCTGAGGAATATTTTCTTATTGTTTCTCTGTTGCTTCTCCCCCTTCCCCTGCCATATGTCTTGGTTAGATAGAGAATGCCATAACTAATGAGTTTCAAAACATAATTACCATTCTGTAGAGACAGACAGGATTATGATTTCAATGATAGTGTATGGAAGAGAGTTTTAATTTTTCCCAGTGAATTAAGTGCTCACAAAAGGCAGCATATGGGACTTTCTTGATACTTCACACCACAGGAAAGAAAGCAGCTTTGCAGTTCAAGCAAAAGGCTTGACATCTGCCTGACTTTGTCACAGACTAACTGACCGTGGGCGTATGAGTCGTTTAGGCATAACAATTTTAAAAGATCTGTTTAAAATTAGCCATCTATCTGTTTAGTTAGGCACTTAAATTAGCTGAGTTTCAGAGTTGCAGGATTACTGCTACTTCTTGCTGTAGGTAAGGAAAAGTTCAAAGCTGTTTAGATTCTACTCATCTGCTTAAGGAGATAAATTTTGGTTTCGATTCCAATTGCTGAAAAATTTGGCTATTAAATGCTTTACTGTCTCTTGCACAAATGGAAATTGAGTTCCTAAAGTTCCTCTGTCTTCTGAGAATGGTTTGTATTGCTTGATTCTGAGTCTTCAATAATTAAAGCAGTAGAAAAATCAAAGGGGTAAAAAAGCTTTGGAGTCTTGCAACCATCATTAGCTCTCATGATTGTATCACAACTCTCACAGCATTTGAAGTCTTGCTTTAGGCTTCAGATGCTGAATTATGTGGTTTTTGAAAAATTCACAGGGCTTTTCTCTCTTTCATGTCTTTCTTTCAAACATTGTTTGCACAGAAAGATTACAAAAAGGAATTCTTGAATGAAAATGTAAGAGGCAAATAAATGAACACCTTCAAATGTATTATTTTTCAAATTCTCAATCCTTGCTAAGGTACTTTTCTAAATTGGAGAGTTTGGTTTGTTATTTTAAGCACTATTTTCTTCACATATACATTTTTTGAGAGGCCAGTCACTTTTGATAGTGAACAAAATAAAACAGGTTGGTTGACAAGTGCAAATCAAACTTTAGGAGAATATGTGAACTGTGAAGGGTTTTGTCTTAGCAGCAATAACCTTCTATGATAATTCATGGTTACTGATCCATAGCACATCTCCTCTTTCTTCTCTTCATCTCCCACAAGCCATCCCGTATTCATGCACACACTTGGAAGGCACTTTACAGCAGGTGGAAGCTCTTGTTAGCAAGACGACACTTCCTCTTGAGCTACCAGGAAAAGCATTTGTCAATACCAAAATCAGTTTGTCATTAGCTATTGAACTGGCCTCAGAGTTTTTCTGACACTCTTTGATGGACATCAAAGCCTCAGCAAATTTCACTTTCATTATTGCTCAACTGCGATGATTTAGCCACTGAACATTAAAGAAAAGAACCAGTAAGCAATAACTACTAAATACGTTCATGCATTTTGATCAGAATGAGAAGAAAAACCTTCCATCAGATTTTTTAGTATAGCTCCCCTAACTGGTACTAATTTTGTAATTACGTGTTTTCTATTAGAACTTGAACCTTACTGGTATGCTTGTTGACAATGCTACAGTGGGTGAATGGAACCTCCAGGGTCTTCCAAATGATGACCTTTCTATTCAAAATGGCATTATTGTCACAAAGGCATCTAGATATCCTCTGTTGATTGATCCACAAGGTCAAGGAAAGATCTGGATTAAAAATAAGGAAAAGAATAATGGACTTCAGGTAAATAGTTAATTTACTTTTTTTTTTTATGTGTGTGATTTCACATCGTGGTAAGCAATGCAAACTATCCTTTGTGTTGTCATACTTTGGCTGTGTGTAATTTAAATCTGATGTTCATGGTATACAGTTATGCAGAAATTAAAAGAAAACTGACACAGAATCTGTAATCTATCAATATCAGGGCAAAATAGCTTGGAATGAGATGTTATGCCATATATATTTTTATGACGAATCTTTTAATTGCTTGTCATAGTGAAAGAGAAACAAAGAGGGAAATAAAAGGTTGTATATCAAATTCCATTTTCCTGGAGACTTGCACCTCCTGCTCTGAATCTGAGTTCTCTCCCATAAGGTCCAGGAGGAATAGAGTTATGTCAGGACCTTAAATACCTAGGTGTTTAGATTATGGCTTTACATCTGGAATATTATAATTTGCTGTGGTCCTGCTAGTGTTATGTTGTTGGTCACCCAGACACCAGCTTTATCCCTCAGTTGAATCTGAAGCCTGCATTATAACAAACAAAAAGAGCAGAATGGTGGAACAGAGTATTAATTCTAAAATAGTGTACTGGTTTAAGACTATGTAATGTGCCTGTAGATATTTTAATGGTACCTTTTTCAAAGAGCATTACCTGGAGGACAGGATTTATTTTAAAAACTTGTCTATCCTAAGTTTTTTTTCTGGTGAAAAAACGTAACCAAAAACCATGACTGAAGAGATGTCTGGAAAGGCTATTCAATTATAATCTGAAAGGATTATGTTAAATATATTAAATTTAAATAAATGAAAATAAGTCCATGTGATTTCTAGCAATTTTAGGACTGGTGGAATTAAATTGGAAATTGAACATCTGATGTCAGATCAGGCCTCCTATGTAACACTGGTTCCCTGTCTGAACTCCACAAACATTTCCCTACTTCACATTAGTGTTCTAAGCATAAATCAATTTATATTTAAAATATATTAAGATATTGCAGTTATTAGATAGATATGCAGGTAAATAGATAAATAGATAACAATAAAGAAATGTGATCTCCTATTCTGTAAAGTTTAAAGCAAAACTTCCATTCGTTTCAGCAGAGGCAAGTATTGGTCCCTAAAACGTAATCATTTGTGTAGGTATCCCAGGATGAGCATAATTTTTTTAAAGTTGCAAGAGATTTTATGCTGTTTTCTGTGTGCTTGCAAATGCATGCTGTATTGTGAGTCAATCTTCCTAGGTTACAGCTATGAACCACAAGTTCTTCAGAAGTCACATAGAGGACTGCTTGTCCCTTGGCCGACCTTTGTTAATTGAAGACATTGGAGAGGAACTTGATCCTGCTCTAGATAACATCTTGGAAAAAAATTTCATAAAATCTGGTTCAGCACACAAAGTAAGATGAATTGTAAACACGATGTTCTAACCGAATAGGACAGATGATGGGTGTTGGGTAGTCTGAATGCTGACAGGATTTGTACCTTTACAACAGTTAGAAAACGAGTGGTGAACTCATGGGGTTGCTTAAGGGCTTTTTTACGCTTAAGCAGAAAGTTTAAAAAGTGTAAATGAAAATGTAAAAAAAGAGTTCATACATTTTTCGTTGGATAAAATAACTGTTTTTCTGAATTCAGCTTTTGAAAATTGAGTAATATGTTTTATTTTCAGGTGAAATTAGGTGACAAGGAGGTAGATGTGACAAAGGGGTTTACCCTCTATATGACAACAAAAGTGGCTAATCCTGTTTATACTCCAGAAATTAGTGCAAGAACTACTGTGATTGACTTTACTGTTACTATGAAAGGGCTGGAAGATCAGCTTCTTGGCCGTGTCATCCTCACAGAAAAACAGGTATCCAGTACCTTGCAGTATTTGTATAGAGGGAAGGCTTGTTCAGTATCTGCACCAGGAGTGCATAGAATATTCAATGTGCTGGTTGAAATCAAATGCAAGAACAAAAATGTGAATGGAAGTTTAAGGGTTGTGCACTTGCTCAAAGACAATGTGGAGCTGTTTTTTAATTGAGTTGAGGAACCTAAACATTTATTTTAAGATCTGGCCTTGGAAAGAGAAGAAAAAAAATTATTCATTAAAAATACATCACAGGCATATATATGACATGCATAAAAAAACTTTATTCCTTCATATATAGCAAGGGCTTCTTGCTCAGTCAGAAATCTCTTTTATTTCTGAATTCCTTTTTAAACTTAATTTGAATTACATGAAAAAATGCTTATGAACTTGAACTACTTTTGCCAGCCAGGCTCTAGTGTGCAAGGAGATAAAAGATTCTTAAGGAGCCCTGAACACTAACTTGACTCCGCTCTTACTAAAATTTGCATTGATTATGTGGAAGTTAATATAAGGAAGAAAATCCTCTCTCAGGTGAGAGAAAAGAAATTGAGGTTTGGATTAGCAGAGCTGCTGCTTTCAGTAAGTAGCTCAGGTAGGCTTGCACATGCGAGAGCAGTTCCCTAAGGGAATTCATTCCTCCTTTGACTTCCTCAAAGCATGTTCTAACCAGTGTTCTTTCGTGGTGCTGTCATTTTCTCCAGCCAAAACCCTTCCACTTTGCTCAAATGACCCTTTACTTAAGTTAGGACTGGAATTTACGTTCCCCTCCTTCAGTCTGATGTTCACAGAGGCTGGAAAGTCATTGTTATGCACAAACTTCCAGTGAATTGTTCCATGAAAACCAGAAAATGTATAATAGCAGGTACTGGGAAAAAAACAGAGTGGGACAAATGCTATGGATGGCTAACTTTTAATCTTTACTCCAGTAGATGTACATTTTTGCAAGTAAAATTGAACAGCTTCAGCAGGAGTGAATGGGACTATTCTGACTAACTTACCTCTGATGGGAGGGAGAGGTCTAAACCGAGATAGAAGCTAAATAGGTTTCTCATGACCTACATATAAAACTCCTCTTCCCACACAGATATACCCTTGCTCTGTGGGGTTTTTTTCCTGGATAGAACTGTTAGAGAATTCATATTGAGTGTATGTGGCAACACATAGACTGCATTTTGGGTCAAAAATATAGTCGCTGAAAAGCATTCATCCAGTGCTGTACATCAGCTGAAGAGAGCTGCAAGGGTGCCTGGTTAGTACCAGCACTATTTGCTGCACAGGGACATGGTTGCAGCTTATCAACGTTTTTTTACACTTTAGCAGATACGAAGCCATCGTGGTTGTTCTGGATCTTCTGTCTCAGTAAGAGATGAACGTCGTGGTGTAGATACCAGAGCCAATGGGATGCTGATAAATTTAGTTCAAAGGAAAGACAGATCATGAACAGAGATTCTGAAGAACAGGTTTTCTCTTACAAACAGAGACAGCTTTATGATAGCTGAGCTAAAGTAATAGATTAAAGGAACCAAGACGTTCTAAAAGATTGCTCTAGTGATCAATGAAATATGATCAAAGAAGCGTTTATTCTTCTCAGCTTTATAGGTTGATCCTGTAAATATATGAAAAAAAATCAGCATATTTCTGTACTTTGATAATGAAGTTGCTGCCACTATTTGTGTTCAGAACAGGTATTTTTTATGTTATGAATATGGTTCTGAATTTCTCTTGCAAACAAAAAATTTGTATTTGGTATATTTGCTAATTTTCTGAAAGATACCTTTTACAGGCTTACAAATAGAATGAGTAGTGTCTGCTCTTAAACAAATCAAGTATGTAAAAGGAATTTAAGCATATAGTCAAATGTACATATGAGTGTTCTGTAGAACTATTCCTTTTGTGTAATTCTAATCTTTTTTTGCGTTAATGGTATAGAAAGAGGAGTACATGCAGAAAATTTGAAGCTAAATGTCTGATGCCTAAGTCATTCCCCTCTTTTGGGATGCAGTTACTTGTAGCTTCCACAGGGATACATTCTATAGCCCTAGATTATATTTCAAACAGGTTTCCAAATGATAAGTTTGTGAAACTAAAGAAATTTGTCACTTCTTTGAAATACAGGAGAACCTCTCCCGTACTGTATAACTCTGTACATCTCCTTTTTCTCTAGCTTGACATGTTGACAAGACTGAAAATAAACCGAAGCCATAGGTGTAGGTAGACTATTATTAACTACCCTTTTCTTATAGGAAGGTTGACTTGATTGCTTAAAAAAGGTAGCCAGCAAGGGTATCCCTGAGCTGTGTTGGACTGTGCTTGAGTATAGATGCCTCATTTCACTTGGCATTATGTTGACATGCCTGGCTTTGTTCCTTTGTCATTGTCTATCTTGTAGAAAGGGCACAAAAAATCCATATGACACAGATAATAATTGTAACATTTCCTATTTTATAGAGGATTGTATCTTCCAAAGTCACAGAATCATAGAAATTAGAAATGGAAAATGTCACCCAGTCAACTTTGCTCACTGTAAAATACATCCGTACAATGCATCTTTCAGTTCTTTATCTGATTTAATTTTAAGTACTCAATGTAATGTGGCTTTTATCACTTCCCGTTGGAAACTATCTTCAGTGATTTGTGCATCTTACTATGAGGATGCATTTCCTGGTAATTCTGATGTGTTTTCATTCCCCAATAGGCTGAATTAATGAAATAAATACAGTAAACATATAAATTATTTTAGTATATATACTCAGTGTGTATATAAATTACTTTAGTACAGAAATATTTAATAATATTTTTGTATTTTATGGAAAAGGCAACAAAGCCCCCAATCTGACATGCATGGCATCACATATTTTCTGTGTCTTTATGAGGAATCTTTCTTTGAATTAATCTTAAATATTCTAAGGCAAATTTCTTGAATACAGGAACTGGAAGCAGAAAGAATCAAACTGATGGAACAAGGGACATCTAACAAGAGGAAAATGCAGGAGCTTGAAAATAATCTACTCTGCCGTCTAACCAGTACGGAAGGCTCGCTGGTTGAAGATGAGTCTCTGATAGAAGTCCTAAGGGTCACTAAAACAACAGCAGAAGAGGTGAATTTTGAATGCACTGCAGATACATTTTGTAATTGTAATTTAAAGATGAATCGTAGACAGATTTTTGTTCTTGTTTTATTTTTTCCCATTCAGAGCCGTTATATAACATCTCCCTTATTAACAAATAAATAGTGTAAATGCTATAATCTTTTCTTCATAAAATATTGCAAAATTAAACTGCTACCTGGGTAATATTTTATATTCCAGGCATATTTTGCAGGTTTAAGTTTGAATCAATTCCCATTGTGACAATTGTTGGAACACATGTAGACACAATGTCTGTGTTGAAACACTGACAGAGGGAAGCAAAGCTCAACTAAACTACTATTGTGATCTTAATCAAGACCTTTTCTTTTTACTTGTGTAGTATTACTGGCAAGTAATACAACTTAATCTTCTTGGTCTTTTCCATTAATTTTAAGGTCAGTGAAAAATTAAACATAGCAGTGGAGACAGAGGTGAAAATCAATACTGCACGTGAAGAGTATCGGCCCGTTGCATGTCGTGGTAGCATCCTTTATTTCCTAATTGTGGAGATGAGCTTGGTTAATGTTATGTACCAAACATCCTTACGGCAGTTCCTTAGCATTTTTGACCTATCAGTGGAAAGATCCCAGAAATCTCAGATCACAGCAAAAAGAGTTGGATATATAATGGAGCATCTCACCTATGAAGTCTTCAAGTACACAGTTCGGGGGCTGTATGAAAATCACAGGTTCCTGTTTACATTGCTTTTGGCACTGAAGATTGACTTGCAGGCCAAGAAAATTTCACGCACTGAGTTTGAGATACTGATCAAAGGTAATTTTTCTAAAATTGTTCCTGTTTATATATGTCTGTGAACTGCCAAATTCAGATTTTGCAGTGCTTGCATTAACAATACGTTATATCCTGTGGATCTACTGGCTTTTAACTGGTGAATGAAAGCATATATAGCCCAAAAAGGAATCAAGACAAAACAAGAGCAATATAGGTTATTTGTTATAAAAATAATGCTTAGATGAGGATGATTTTAACTTTGCAAAACAAGAAAAAATAAGTCCATTACTTTGTAAGAGAATCTATAGTCTCGACTGTCTGCATCTTTTTCAAGTCGCCACATACCTATATCTGTGAGATTGTAGACAATTAGAAAAGCTCTCTTGATGGCTGATGGGGAGAATTTGAATGCACAAGGACTCTGTGCCACAGTTAAGTATCAGTGTTAAAAGGTGGAAGTCTGTTACATGTTGTAAAATAGTTTTATACTGCATTGCATTATGCCACCACTGTATGTCACTACTCAGGCACAATGACTAAGAAATATTTTAGCAAGGTTTATAAAATTTGATGGGGGTTGACCTCCCTGTCTCCAAAGATATGATAAGTGCAATCCGGTGCAAAGGTGCTTGGCACCCAAATATTGCAGTTTGTTTGGCAAACGCTGAGTTACTCTTCAGCTGTGGCTCAGCTGTGTTGGAGGTGCAAATGGGCATGAAGCTGAGTGGTGGTGGAGCTAAGAGGCAGTTGTAGTTGCACAGTCCTGGAAATGAATACACCACGTGCTTTCTTGTTCTTTAGTATAGATGAAGGGAGGCTCTACGAACCATAGATCCTTTCTACATTTGGTCTGAAGAATTGGGTTTGAGTATCCTTTTAGGTAGTCACATTCTATTCCAACTCTACAGATGGACAAGAAGCAGCACAAAAATTACTGGGATATAAGCTTTGGGAGGAACTCAGCCCACTTCCCCAATAGATCTTTGTTAAATGATTCTTCCTTGCAAATTCTAGGTCTTCATGTCTTGTTTTACATAGATTTTTACTCCCTAAATTATATAAATATGTATTTTTTATTACTTGTCATTTTTCTGTTTAACAAGGTTTGTTTTCCTCTATAATACTTTTCACTTTGCAGGAGGTGCTGGCTTGGATATGAATTCTGTGGAACCAAAACCAAAAAAGTGGATCCTTGACATGACATGGCTCAATCTCGTGCAGTTATCTAGCTTGTGCCCTTTCAATCAACTTCTGGTGCAAATTGTTAAGAATGAGAAATCTTGGAAAGCTTGGTTTGATGAAGAAGCACCTGAAAAAGCTGTTATTCCTGATGGGTATGACAACTTGCTGGATCAATTCCGTAAACTGCTCCTTGTCCGTAGCTGGTGCCCTGATCATACCATTGCCCAAGTAAGATCTGCTTTGGTGCAATAGTTATGCCATGTGACATCTCCTGTAGAACTGCTAGTTCCAGACTTACGTTCTCTGAATTTGTTGTTATCATAGTATTTGTTGCAGAGTGACCTATTTTGACAAATCACATATTGAAATAGTCATAATAAGTACATGAAAACATTAATTTATTTAATTGCAATGAAATAGAAAGCAGAATATGAAATAAATTTTGTTGGAGCTGTAAGAATACCATTGTTTTTGTGTGTTGCTTCTAAAGTCAAGTCATGAAACCTGTAAAGCAGCTACATTCTTCTGGTGAATCAAAAGGTACATTCCTGTTTTTTTCACAGAAGGAGTGGAAATAGAACAATTCACTTTTATGACAAGTGCATTACAATAGCAGATAAGCTGTTTACTTATCCTCCATGCTGAGGAAGTAATAATTAAGGCTGTCTCATGGCAAATATCATAAAAGAAACTGCAGTAGACTAGCAGTTTCTCCACAGTCTGTGATATTTTGATTTTTGTTGTCTATGTAGGTGTAAAAGAGATATATGATCCTATGAGTATCCTCTTTTCACTTTTTTTTGGTGTCTTTATATTGGAAAGTAGTAGTTTTTCTTTCCTGCATGTCTCAACTTTGCATGTTACGTGCTGTAATAGCATCTGTGTTGTATTTAGGGGGCACCCTTTTTTCATGCACTTCTTTTTCAAGAAGGCTCCCTCCATCCTTTTTTCCTTTTCAGCTGGTAAGTAGGAGATAAGTAAGGGAGCTCCATCTGCCACAATTTGAACAGAGCAAAATAATAAGGCTGCTGCTGTTTATTTATCAACACTCTTACTGTCTTGCACAACCATCTCTGAGAAAGAATGTTTCTGAACAATGGTGGTAAAAAATGTCATTTTAATTTTTGAGGAGAGAGGAGATCTTTTTAGTTACTCTCTTCTTTACCTCTTCTTCCCCTACTGTGTTTTCCCAAGTATTAGAAATTTTACCTGTCTTCGCTAGGACAGAAGTTACACTTAATAGTGGATTACTCTGGGGTTTTTTTTTCTGCAATTGACATCTTCCTCAGTCCACCTTGTTCCATGGTGTTTCTCTTCATCACACATGCCTCAGAATATGTGCTACTCATTACATAGCTAGGAAATCATGTCTGTCAGAAATGAATTTAATATACTAGGGTAGCTTTAGAAGTTCTTTTAGAAAATGTCTGCAAAAAGAAGAAAATAGAGGCATAAGGAAGGTTTGACCTTTAAGGATAAAGTCTGAGCTGTGTTTATATTTTGTAGAAATAGATATTCAGCATAAGAGACTTGAATTGGATAACCACTGGACAGGAGAATTTGTTTGAAGTTCCAGCAAATATATGGAAGATTGTAACTGGGTCAGATTAAAGATCTGTCTAATCTACTATGCTGTAGAGACAGTGTCAACAATACATGTTTAGAGAAGCTAAGAACAGAACGGGTATAGAGAAACTCTTTTATTTGGCTATCCACCAAGTTCTAGCAGGCAGTAATTTAGGGGCAATATCTGGGCTGTTCTCAGAGCTGTCAGTGGATCTATTCTACATGGACTTTTTTTTTTATTTTCAGTTCTCTAAAGAAACCCGTTTAGCATCCTCTAGCAACAATGTTCACAGGATGTCTGTTGTGTGAGCACAATTCTTTATTTTCTTTGTTTGAAGTTTACTGTCTGAGAATTTCCATGGTTGCCTCCTGTGGACTGTTAAGTTTTGTTACACCAAAGTTGAAAATGAAAGTTTAGAAAGTCTTTGCCTTCCAGTGTAGGTGTTGGTAAATTCCACATCACTGATCAGTGCTAAATTAAAAAAAGGAAAGTGATATATATTTCTGGTAATTTGTTTTTTCAGGCTCGACACTACATTGCAGAATCTCTTGGAGGGAAATATGCAGAAGGATTTATTCTTGAAATGGAAGCAATGTGGACAGAAAGTGATTGTCGAACACCTTTGACATGCTTTTTATCGGTGGGGTCTGACCCAACTGAAAATATAGAACGTCTTGCAAAATCAAAGGTATCCTCCTAAACTGAGTTTGCTAGAGCTGATAAAGATATTTGTAACTGTCCTTTGCACTAGAAATGGTATTTCCACATTTTACAGAAGTGCAAATAATTATATTTATATTCATTCTAGTGTTCTCTGGAAGTTAATTTTTGACCAGTAGCCAAAACACATTTACTAGGAAATGGAAATGCTACAGCCTTGCTTTGTGCAGTTGTTTGAGTCCAATGAGCCCTCTGTTTTTATCCAGCAGACTACTATGTTATTCCACTACTTATGAAAAGTATTGAACTATGAGAACAAAGCAATATTTGTGGTTTACATTGTGTTGCACTCACTGTAGAAACTGACAGTAATGATGATTACAGGAAAATACAGAAAAAATCATAAATATGGTGACAAGAGAAATGAATTTGAAGACCCTACCATTCAATCTGTTCACTTGATGGAGACATTCAACATTTTTTTACAGCACAGCATCACTTTAAGGCACTCTGTGCTCTGTTTTATGGTTCACAATGTAGATGCATGTAAACTTTTCCCAAGAAGAAGTCATTTACAGTAGATGTCTATAAATTTTCCTCTTTGTTAGAATGCATCTTCATTTAGTGGTGCAGGATTTTAGTATACACTAAGTAAGACATACTTGCAAAAGTGAGGAGCACCCACAAATCTCTTTAGCTTATTAATTAGAAAGTAGAGATGCTTGTTTTGTTTGAAAATCAGGACTCTTATTTGTCTGTCTGTGTTGAAGACAGCTTAAATTATGACCTACCTCTCACTTAAATGTTTAAATTTAGGAATCTTAAATCTGAAGTCATTAATCTGTTCCTTGTCCACAAAAACTGTGCAGACAGATAGTCACTAATATACAGAGAAAGGGAGGGAGATGAACAGCAGTTGGGTAAGCACGATTTTTAGGTTCATTGGAAGCAATGCATTGGAAGAACAATGGTATTCCTATTCACAAAAAATTCTATTTCCTTTTCCTAAGATATGAGGGACATTTTGACTTTGAAGAAGATTTGAAATTGACTGCAAAATTATTTATAGAATAGAAATGGGCAATTTTTTTTAGTTGTTTTTCAAGTTCAAATAAACACATTAGATGACTGTGGTTGGATTCCTGTTTTTCATGGCATATGGTATGAATACAAATGGAGTGTCACCTTTGTGATAATGTTTTCATCCACCTGTGTGGCTCTTCAACATATGTATCCTGTGAAATGGACTCCTAGATAGGTAGGTGTGCTGTCTCCAGTAGGAATTCATTTCTGTAGTCAATAAAGAGGAAGGCTGACTCCTTTGAAAGCAATTCAGAGCATACAACTGAAAGTTTGACTTGCATTGAGGAGTTGAGTATTTCTGTCCAATTGGCCATGTAAGGGAACAAGGGATACTAACCTCTTAATTGAGCCACTTGAAGTTGGACAGTTACTAAACATCACTCTTGCAAGACGTGGAACAGGATGCTCTCCCATTCTGCCAAATCTTAAGCAAAGTTGTAGCCTGGCTGGGGAGGTGTTGGTAGGTGCTCTGAGGTTGTGACTGTTACAATACAGCAGTTTTTGCTGTCAATCCAAAAATATATTGCAGTGGACAGTCTTAATATGTTTTCATGCTTTAAGGAAACGTGTTTAGAATAAATAGAAAGTGAAGTTGCAAGAGAGCTGAAGGGATTGCCTTTTTTATTCACACATGGTTTAAGCAAGGCAACATCAACTAGGTTGTCATAACCTGAAGTTCAGCTGTAATGTCAACTGTAAATTAAAGTCAAGTACACTATTTAACTGTAAAGTTCTTGCCAAATCTCTTGAAGACCTAACCTCACAGCATATAAATACCTTTCAAGTTTTCAAAAGCCATCCAAATTCCACAAATCAAACTGCAAACACATATATTTTTTAAAACTAAAAATGCATATTAACATTGTGGAACTTGAGGAGCACTTCAGCAATTCTCTAGCTTTTGAAAAATATATCTAGAAATCATTTGCAGTTTTCAGAAGCATTTGCAAGAGGGCTTTGTGTTTGCTTTGTTAGTTTGTCACCAAATTGTGCTTAGTTCCTGAGTTCCCATCTTTCTCTGGGCTTTCTCTGCTTTTTTCCAGACTAAATCTTTCACACAGGTTAGCTGTACCAAGGATCTGATCTTGGTATATATGCAATTCTATACCTCCAAAATATCTTATTTATTGAGGGAAGTGGGGGGCTCTTGGGGTTTCTCTTTTTTTCTTAATGATAAAAAACTCTCCAAATACAGGCTAGACCTATTTTTACAGGCATGATTTGTAGTCTTAAAATGTATTGTCAGTACTGATGGTACTGTATGATACTAACAGTAGAAATTAATTATCTACAGTTGGAAATATTCAAATTTGTGTCCAGAATTTATTTTTCACTCTAAAATTTAGTTGTTCAGGTGGCCTTCTCCCAGAGAAATGAAAACAGTATCTGTGACTACTGAGCTATATAACTTGGTTTATAAACCAAACAAACTCTATCTTAAAACTAGTTGCATTTCTGACCCCTCTACTTTCACCTGAAAATGAAGTGAAAAATTTAACTTTCAGGATTAAAATGTATTTTGTTAGGCATTGCACTTTGACTCCATTGAAATGAGATTTTTTTTTTTTTTTTTTTTTTGTAGAGATAGTTTCTTCTTTTAGGGAATGCTACACAGAACCTTCAACCAAGCTGTCAGGGCCACTGTAGTGACTAAAATGCTAGCATTTTCATCTGGATAACAATGTATTAAGATGACACAGATATGCTGGTATGACTTATTGAAAGAAACATTCTGTATGCAGGCATTTTGATAGAGTTCTTTCAGAAAGAGTAAAATGAGGACAATCCATAGTGAAAAATACTTTTTCCTTCTCTCAATGTTTCTATAACCTTTAATGATTGTACATTTGAGAGGTAACATTGCTGAGAAGAGCAAATTATGAGTAGGTGCTTTGTTAGGGAATAATGTACCAGCTAAATATTTATGCACTCTTATGCAGGGGTAGTCATAGTCTTTGGATTATGGGAGTGCTAGCTGTACTCAGATGCATCTCAGAAAAGGTAAAGCTTTTGATCCTCCAGCATACAGCAAACTTTAAAGGTTGTTCAGCTTTGCTTCTTTAAGCTACAATTTCAAGTTTTACTGACCTGAAAGTAGGATTTAACCGCTTTCTTATCTTTGTCATTCCCTTCTCCTTAAATCTTGCCAGGATATGGGGGATCATATACAGCCACTGTATTTATACTGTTCTGTAAAATCAGGTCATGGCCCGTTCTCTGACCCTAAGGCCAAATGACCCAGCACAGTTTGTGCCCCTATGCTTAACCTTCTTCTCCTGCAAAAGTAGGGCAGCCTTGTCCATGCTGTTTAGGACTGAATGTCTTCCTTCCTTTTTGTTTCACAGTGAGAGAATGCCAGTGGCTGTATAGGTCACAATTAACCTTTGCAGCTCTCAGCCAGCTGAAGACAGGCCCAGATTGATAAATCTTTATGCAGCTCATTGCTCACAGCATGAGGGATATTCAGCTGTAGGTCCTGAACATAAAACTGTTCATGACAAAAGTCTTTTCACCAATTCTTTTGCCCTCAACATGTATACAGAGTAATATGCTCAAATGGGTTTGACAATTCTGGTTTTCCCTAGTAGGAGTCAGGCAGCCAACCTGAGCCAGACTTAAAAAGAATGTGAGTAGCAAGAACTATAAGAGAGGATTTGCCTGCACATTACTGACAGACTTGTGTGGTCCTGATTGCAGCTTTATCTTTTTCAGATCCCATTGTGAGAGCTTGTGTTATCTTCTGGTTTTCTGAGCAACTGGCTTTATTCTCCCATGGCTTCTGGAAATGACTCCATAAAATTCCAGAGTTCTTATGTTTGCATTTATAAGCTTTGTCTCTTCTGAATCTAGATCTGCTCTAGATCTGCTGGAGCTAGCAGGTCACCAAACTAGAATCCTCTAAATCAGTGTCTCCACAGCTGCCATGTAACAATACAGGATGTTTCCTGATGAATGCTTAAATGTGAACTGATCTTCCCTGTCCTACCTGCTTCATTGACAGTTCTCTTTTAGATGAAAAAATTATGTTCAGACAGTAAAATGTTGCAGGAATTGTTGGCTTTACACTGTGCATTAATTATTATCTGAAATCCTAGTATCTGCCCATTTCAAGATAGTCCCCGTCATAGGAGAAAGCATGGTCAGGCAGCTATGTTGCTGTGCTTATCTTGCTTTGGAAAAGTGGCAAAAAGGAAGGAAAAATGTTTCAGTTGTCTTACCCCAGAGACTTTGTTAGACCAGCAAAAAAAATATTATTTCCAGTGTGTGTCGTTTTCTTCCAACAGGTAGAAGATAAGAGGAAGTTTTGCTTTTTAAGACTTTTAAATTCTTTTTTAATATAATCTGTCTCCGTTGATATTAATGGTTTTCTTTGCAGCACAGTGTCACTACATATGGACCTACAGAGGCAAAACATCAGGTGTATACTCATTCTAAGGAACTACAAATAAGAGAAATTTTCTTTTTTTACTTCCAGAACATTCCGTGTCGTGCCATTTCAATGGGTCAGGGCCAGGAAATCCATGCAAGGCACCTGTTAAATCAGTGCATGCAAGATGGAGGATGGCTCCTTCTGCAGAACTGCCACCTTGGCCTGGAGTTTCTCAGTGAATTAATGGACACCATCACAGCAACAGAGTCTATGAGTGAAGATTTCAGAACATGGATCACTACAGAGGCTCACCCAGAGTTTCCTATTAATCTTTTACAGTCCTCTATAAAATTTACCAATGAACCTCCTCAAGGTAGGAAATGATGCCTTTCTTGAGTTTTGGGGCTTGCTTTCCATTCTCAGTTGTTTCAGCTAAGTACAGCACTGTGTAAGTCAGTCTTGTGATGTGTAAAGCATGACTCTTTTGGGAAGAAAATGGATATTGTTTGGTTTTGTAACAGAAATTGGTAGTGATTTTGTTGTTTGTGTAGAATCTGTGGAGAACGCCAGGACAGTGGTCCTTTCTTAAGCTTAGTACTCTCCATCCATTTTCTTTCTGTCCTGTTGATCCCACCCAAGGCTGCAGAGAGGGACTGATCCTGTGTTCTACTGAGTAAAGGAAAGAGAGGCCCTTCTGAATACCCAACCCCATCCAAAGCTTCAGTGTGGCTGTTGCTTCTTGTTATGTCATTTAGCACTGCTGACAGAAGACTGATCCCAGCATCTCTTATTTCGTCCTTTAAATGTTGTCAGCTGCTACTGATTCACCTCTTAGCCTCTGTCAAGAGAGTTAGTAACAACTCACAGTGGACCTGAGTACTGGAGTTTACTTAAGAACTGATGAGATCAGGGCTCTGATGCTGTTCATTTAACTTGCACACTCACTTGATCATGCATCCAGCCTTCTGTGTTGCATTTGTCTTGACTTTGCTTTCCAGTGGAGAGATCACTGCTTGTCCAGAAAGGTTGGACAGACAGTGATGCTGGTTTCACCGTGCAGCTACTTGCAGCTACCAGTCTTGGACATTTCTGACCTAGGTCCCTGGGCATCCCCTGCCATTTGCCTTCATGCACCTCCGTACATCTAGGATCTTTCCCCACTTCTGGAATGCTTCCTGACACTCAGATGTTCATCTCATGTTTTCTGTGCCTCTAAGGCCCCAGTTTTCCTAACCTAAGTAGTCTATGTGCAGAAGCACAATGTGGGATCTGCATCTTAATTGGCAGTTTGGACTCATGCTTCTGTGTTAATTGGAGTGCAAGAAAGACATGGAAGGAATGAGTCCAGTGAGAGGCCAAGAAGATGCTGAAGATATTGGAGAACATCATATGAGAAGAAGATGATTGTTTAAACTTGAGGAGGGAAGGGGTATCCTATCAATGCATATAAATTAAAAAATGTGCCCTTTTTTATACATATGTGTTGCCACTGATTTCAGTTGATGATGTCAGTAGGAGCTGAAAATTTTTATCCAAGGTCCTATTTAAAGCTTCATGCATTTAAATCTTATTTCAGTATTTATCTTCCTTTGAACATTAGTAAGATATTTACAAAATGTTTGATGTTGTGAAATGCATCCTGTTTCAGCATATATACTCCATCTCAAGACAGTTAGCCAGTCTCTTGTTAAAAATCACTTCCTCTTCTCTCCCCCTTTTTAATTCAGCATCTTTTTATTGCATAGTGACCCGCTTCTAATAATTTTAATGGTAACAACCTATAGCTCCAAAAGGCTATTTTAGAAGTCAAGTTATAAAAAATTTGCAACTTGAATTTAGTGAAAGAAATATGCCCGGTGTAACAATTTAAGTCAGGATGAAATATAAACAGATTTAGTTTTCTAAGACTGTCCTGCCACATTGGTAGCACAGTGTGATAAGACAATTTTAAAAAAAAATTTGAAACTCTCTTATGAAACCCTTTTAATATTTTGAAAAGCTATTTGTTTGAACATTGTTCTAGAGGATCTTTGTGAAGTATGAACGAAGCAAAAGTACTTTTATTGTGTCATAGAAAGTATGATGACTTAGACAACCTATTCACTGCACTTGAAATCTGCCCTCCTAGACTTGTGTGAAGCAGATTAGGTGGAAGGTATCGTGAGAGGTACCTGATGTCAGTAACTCATGCTAGGGTTGTCTGCCCAAGGCAGAGGATGCTTGAGTAGCACTCCCTGAAAGCATCCGGGAGTAGTCGAGCTTATGTGTTCCATGGAAGCTGAGACTGTATCAGTATCAACTGCCTGAAGCTGTTCCTGGGATATGAAATGTCAGTGCTCAAACAAACCTCCCCAAGTATTAGTATTTCCACTAGGAATTTAGCTTCTCTTCTCATCACCTTGGTGCCTATAGGCCAGCCTGAGAACCTGCATACAGAATTTCAAGATTTTTGTAGGAATCAAATGTAAATAAAATTGTCTAAGGTAAAACTAAAATCTCATTTTATAAGTACATCTCAAAACAAACTCTTGGATACCCAGTGCTATATTTCATATGATGCTAGATGTCTTTTTTATTGCCATATAGTTGCTAAATAGTTATGTTTATATTTCAGTTGTTACTGGGAACATTTAGAACACGATTACTTAATTTTAATTCCTTCCAAACTCCTGAAGAGAATTTGGTGTGTTCTCTACCTAAAACAAAATGTTATTGAAGCTTGCCCGCTATGACCAGCTGGAAAGATAATTGATTCTAAGAGATTATTTGAAGGTATAAGTAAGATGATAGTGTAAATTGGAATAGAGAATTATACTTAATAGAGGTTGGACTAACGGGTTTCATACCTTTTTTTGATCATGTATTACATTTTATTCTTATTTTCTAGGTGTGAAAGCTGGCTTAAAACGAACATACTCAGCTGTTACTCAGGATCTGCTAGAAGTGAGCAAAATGCCACAGTGGAAACCATTGCTATATGCTGTAGCATTTCTTCACACAACTGTTCAGGTTTAAAAATATATTTATTTTCTACTCTCATAAAGCCCTTCAATTTATTATTGAATCTTGTTATTAAATGAAAAACACGTTCACAGGGAAGTCCGATATTGGTAAATTAACACAAAGAAAATAAGAAAGAAAACAACATATTCTCTATTACTGTCAACTGTCTCTATTGCTATAACTGTTTTAGAACTTAAAATTTTGCTCATGTTGGTCCTGTAACTCCAAGAGGGATGATGTTTCAGAGGAAAAAAAAGGACAATCAACCTGTGATCAATTAGAATACTTTTCTGTTAAAGTCTTGGGCATGATTGTGTGATCTGTCTTTCAACTAACTGGATTTTTACTAATATTTTAAATCATAAAAACACATTAAAGAAATTTACAATTTATGATTTGGAAGACCATAGTCTTAAACTGCTGCATTCACAATGAAAAGGTCTAAGAGTGTGAATATAAATCCTTTCTGCTCTGAAACCTGTAGGAGGAAATGAAAGTAGATTTTGGGTCTTGACTTTCAGGAGTTCCATTAAAGAAAATGCTTTATGGATTAACCACAACTTTTCATCCTTCTATCAATAGATTTTGCTGTATCCCTAGGTTATATTTGGAGCCTAGTTAATTTAGCCTTGTGGCATCCATGCACTGATATATTGTGCTGCAATGGAAACCTGTGGTATGCTTTTCTTTGTACCACTTTGGTATCACTTCTTTCTTGGTGGAAATTAAAACTTTGCAATTACCAGATATTGCCCTAACAGCTACATACTGCCAGCTGAGTCTGTAAATGATTCACTGAGAAGCAGTTTTTCCTACTTGCACATGCACCATGCAGAGACAGCAGTGATAGAAATGTATGTGGTGATGTATAATAGGAATATATGGAGGACCACACACACCGATCATGGCTGATGAGGTTGTACACCGTTTCCTCAAACAGGAGCTTCATTTTTGAAATTCAAAAGCTAGAGTTCTAGACTCAGAGACCTGCTGCACTTTAAAAAGAGAATTCTTTTTTCTTTGTGAAAATGTTAATATTCCTATTTTTTGTTTGTATGAAGAGATATTTAACTACTAGATAATCAGTCGAGTGTTTGGCCTTCTGTGTGTTAATTTATTTTTTTTTAAGTTGACTTAAGGGAGTTCCAGCTGGACTCTTGCATTTTTAACATATTTCACGTATTCTTCTGCACTTAAGCGTTCTTCATAATTGCTATCAATCAGTATTTTACCCTTAACTCTGTCTATTTTACAGGAAAGACGAAAGTTTGGTCCATTGGGCTGGAATATTCCCTATGAATTTAATCAGGCAGACTTCACAGCCAGTGTGCAGTTCGTTCAGAACCATTTGAATGATATGGATGTTAAGCATGGAGTGAACTGGAGCTGTGTTCGCTACATGCTTGGGGAAGTACAGTATGGTGGCCGTGTAACCGATGACCTCGACCAGGCACTGCTGAATACGTATGCAAGAGTGTGGTTTGGGGAGCATATGTTCAGTGAAAAATTTTGCTTCTACAAAGGTTATGTTATTCCGAAAGGGAATACAGTGGAAGACTATCTCCAGTACATAGAGCAATTGCCAGTGATTGATACACCAGAGGTAAAATATTTTAATATATTAAAGGGAGCTTTTGTCAGACAAACAATAAGTTATATTTTTCAGAATCATGTATGTATAGGCCAAGATTAGCAGGCAGATCATTATAGCGGGTACTCAGTGTAGATCTGCTGACCAAGAAGAGGTGGGTGATGCCTTCTTCAGACAACTGGAAAAAGTCTCCTATTCACAGGCCCTGGTCCTCATGGAGGACTTTTCACAAACCTAATTATCTGCTGGAAGGTTGATACAGCACGGTTCAAGCACTCTTATCAGTGTGTATAAAAACCTGTCAAATTGCTGTAAAGGTGGAGCCAGAGTCTATTTGATAATACCCAGTGAAAGGACGAGAAACAATGGACATAAATTAAACAACAGGAAATTCTATCTGAGAACAAGAGAACACTTTTTTAAGTGAAGGTGTCAAACACTGGAAGAGTATGCCCAGAGATGTTGTGGAGTCTGATCTTTGTAGACATTGAAATCCCAACTGGACACTGTCCTGGACAGCCTGCTTTAGCTGACCCTGCTTGAGCAGGTGGTTTGGATTAGATGACCTCAGAGGTCCCTTCCAAACCAAACTATTTTGTGGTTCAACAATTCTGTATGGGGTTGAGCAGACATGCAATCTGAGAAATAATGAAAGTTTTAAAAGCCCTATGGTCTCATTTTGCAAGTTATAATTGGGAGTTTATTCCATTTTGACAACAGAAAGATATGGATGTTGCCATGAATTGATGGGGTAGCATGCAGGGTAGATCCTGGTTGCAACCACCCTTACATGACCCAATGTGTGTGCACAGTGGTCACAGTGGTCACAGTGACTGGAGGATGGTGACTTTCTGCTCCCTGTAGTACAGGGAGCAATCCATGATGAAGTTAGTTAAAATTGAAACAGAAGAGGGTACTCTGGAAAATTGAAACAGAAGTGAATGCTCTGGATTTCCATCTCATTTCTATTAAGTTGATAAATGCCATTGGAAAGAAGTTCTATTAAAATTAAATAGATGGAACTGAACAGAAAAAACTGGTTTTCAGTTACTCATAATGTGCTGGCTGAGAGAGTGAGAAGTTTCCAAGGTCATAAAATAAGTTTTGAAAAGTTCTGAATCTCTGAACATAGTGCAAGCAGAATGCAAAAGTATTTGTGCCAGCAGTGATGCACCTTTTCCAAGTGAAGTAAATGCAGACATGATAATGCACCAGTGGGATCCATTTGAGCCCAGATCATGAAGTGGTTCCTATCAGTGTATGAACCTTCGCTCTATCAGATTTCAGGTGCTACTTTCATGGATCTGCTTTTCTAAGTACTTGGGGACCTCTCTCACAATTCTGCAATGTATTTTTAGAGTGTTTTGATGCCTGTAAAAAATTTGTATGTATGGTTTGAGGTAGGGGAATTTTACCTTTGACTTTTATGTAAATAGGAGCAAGTCCAGGAATGCAAACATCTTTTTGTCCTTTACATTTTCACTTGTGAAGAAGAAAGTTATGACTTTCTTCTGTCATTCCAAAATCTGTCAAAATTTCTCATGAAAACCTTTAACCTTTTAATCTCCCAATCTTCTTCATTTCACAAATGGTATTGTGCTGGTCAAAACAGTGTGTCTTTGTTTCCTTGCCTTTCCATTTTCAGTTTAGATAGAAAGACGGAATTGGTCTGCTTGCTGTGTCCTTGCTCTTTCGATGAATTTCATCGTCTGAGCAGAATGAACATTGTCTTCTGAGGAGGGCAATTGAACTCAGTGTGGGTTTGCATGGAAAGATTTCAGTAGAGGGTGGCTACAGGGGTGGCTTCTGTGAGAAGCTGCCAGAAGCTTCCCCCATGTGTGACAGGGCCAAAGCCAACTGACTCAAAGATGGACCCAGCACTGGCCAAGGCTGAGCCCATCAGCGGTGGTGGCAGTGCCTCTGGCATAATATATTTAAGAAGAATGAAAATCTGCATGTGAACCTTCAGCCAGAGAGAGAAATGAGAACATATGAGAGAAACAGCCCTGCAGACACCAAGGTCAGTGCAGAAGGAGGGAGAGGATGTGCTGCAGGTGCAGGAGAAGAGATTCCCCTGCAGCCCATGGATGTCCATGATGGAACAAAGATCCACCTGCTGGCTGTGGAGGACCTCACACTGGAGCAGGTGGGTGTGTGAATGAGGCTGTGACGCCGTGGGAAGGGTGTGCTGGAACAGGCTCCTGCAGGACATGTGGCAGAGAGAGGAGCCCATGCTGGAGCAGATTTGCTGGCAGAGCTTGTGACCTGGCGACGGATGACCCTTGTGGAAGCAGTCTGTTCCTGAAGGCCTGCACCCTGTGAAAGGGACCCGTACTGGAGCAGTTCATGAGAAATTGCAGCACATTGGAGGGACTCACACTGGAGAAGTGTGGGAGGTACTCCATGCTGGAGTGCGGAAGAGTGTGAGGAGTCCTATCCCTGAGGAGGAAGGAGTCAGAGACAGCATGTGATGAACTGACCACAAACCCTGTTTGCCATTCCCCATCTCCCTGTGCTGCTGTGGGAGGGAGGAAGTAGACAATTTGGCAATAGTTAAGTCTGACAAGAAGAGAGGGGTGGAGGGAAGGTGTTCTTATGATTTGGTTTCATTTCTTATGATCCTACTCTGATTTGATTGGTAATAAATTCAGTTAATTTCCCCAAGTCAAGTCTGTTTTGCCTGTAATGGTAACTGGTGATTGATCTCTCTCTGTCCTTATCTCAGACCATAGACCTCTTGTTATAATTTCTCTCCCCTGTCCAATTGAGGAGGGGATGATAGGGGAGTGATTTCAGAGTAGTGTATCACTGGTTTTGAGGATTTATAAGGCTAAAAAATCCTGAAAGACAGAATTCAGCATCCTCTTTTTCATCAAAATTCCCAGAGATTTTGGATCAAAAAGAATGAGAGATTTAGCTCCTTGATTATTATACAGGACATTCAGAACACTGGTCCACCCACTGGTTTCTTTGTTCTTTTTTCTTTGTACATCACTTGCATAAAATGATAGGACCAGAGTTGTCTCCCATGTAACAGCCCTGTCTTTGTTAATATTACACCAATGTTTGAGTTAGCCCTTGGACTAGCACTCCAATTTACATTCATAGATACAGCAGATATTCTTCATGGTTCTAACTTGGGCTATAACACTGCCACAAAATCTGCTAGAGCAAAACTAAACAAATAAGCCCTTACTGTGCAAGAGCAAAAGCAGAAAAGTGTATCTTCAAATGTGTATTTCCTTCCATATAGAATATGAGTGTAATAAAGGGCATTGGTATTTTCATTTTCACAACTCTAAATATTCAGTTTGAGTAAACCATGATGTGAAAAATAGTAAATCCCATCTGGAATATAATTGCATGCTAGTTATAGTCACACCTTCTCTCAAATGTGGTATTAGGTCTGTACTGTGTTCTTTGTGCTGTTGTAAGGATAAGATCCCCAACTGGTGTAAATCAGTGCTGCTTTGCTGGCTTTGGCACCACTGCAGCCTCTTATGTCCCTGGTCTCTGAGTTTCTAGATTTGCAAGTATAACAATATTAAATGACCCTTTTTATTCAGTCCTCAGAGTGTGTAAATACTGGTTTTGAGAAGTGTCTTCTCATAATATACCAATTCTAATGGAAAATATGAAAACTGAACATACAAAAAAATATGAAAAATGAGAAACAGAGGATTGCTTGGCTTTTGTGCTCAGTTTGAGGGCAAGCCCTCCTCATTGTCAGATCAGTGGTTCAAAGTTTGTAAGAGATAGTTGATAGCTATAATTAAATGAGGGGTTATGAAATAAGTCACAGTACATACAATTCCTCCTGGAGAACAGTTGCAATTGTCAATCTGGCAATTATAGACTTACTGATATTTCAGTGGAAGTTTCTGAAAAAACTATTATCATTCAGACAAAGGGCAGCTTTGCAATAATTCTGTGCTAGCTGTATCTTAAATAAAATAATTCCATTTCAGAAGAAGGAGAAGTAAGGAGGGGGAAACTTCAACCAAAAATAGCGAAACCATAAAATATGCTAAATATATCACCATCTTTAGGTACTTCGAATATGGGCAGTATTTTATTCACCATGCCACATGCCCCATCAGCTTAAGAGACTGAGTAAAGCAGAACATGTTAGAAATGTTAACTGCTCTGAAAATTAAGGGCATTTACTTGAGCTGGTACAACAGCAATGGACCCATAGAGACAAAGAACTACTGGTGAGAGGTCAGTGTCCACATATGACAAGTTTCCAACAAGCTCTAGTCTGAACCAATGCAAAGGAATGTGTTCTTATCCCCTGATAGCACTCCACAGCATGATTCACATGAAGATAATCAGATCAGTTTAAGAAAACCCCCACTGATGTAAATTAATCGTATATGCAGCCTGTGTTAATGTTTTTGTGTAATTTGGTTTTGGTTCTTGGCCAGTTAAATGGATGCATTTCCGCTGACCTGTCCATATCTATTGTTTTATAGAGCTGAGAATTGTCTTCCTTGTTTCTCCATTTTCATGCATTCTTTCATGTATACACTTTTAGAAGAAAAATCAACTTTTTTCCTGTTTTTCAACCTTTTACTTTAAGGTATTTGGACTTCACCCTAATGCAGATGTAACTTACCAGACCAACCTGGCTAATGAGACCTTAAGTACCATAGTGAGCATCCAGCCCAAAGACAGCAGTACTGGAGGAGGGGAAACCCGGGAAGCAGTGGTGCAGCGTCTTGCTGCTGAGATGCTAGAGAAGTTGCCTCCAGATTACAACCCTCATGAGGTATGTGCTACTTTATAAAACAGATGTTTTATGTATGCATGTATGTATGTTTATGTTTTATGAGTTTTATTGTGCTTCTTAAATTTAACTGGCATGTGCTTTAAAAAGCTCTGAAAAATTATGCATAGTGTTTTATCAGTCTGTTTTGGCTTATTATCTAAAATATTCCTAATCAGAAACATATATTTCAAATGCCATAGTCCCCTTAATTAGTCATATTAACTCAGAAGAGCCATTAAAATCTTCAGGAAGTTCTTGTCTTTCTTAGCAGCTTACAGAAGGGGCCCAGTGCCTCTTTCTGAAGGGCTGGTGATCCTACAGTGGTTACAGCATTCAATTTACCTGCTGCCATTATGACACCACCATGATTAAGATGTCACTAACCTTTTCATGCTCCAGATTTTTTGGAGTTTGAGCCATAAGGGATACATTTGTCAATCTTTCCTTGCATTTTTAATTAACAGTCCCATTAAATGGAAAAATCCAGCATAAAAACTCTTGCATCAGTTTATAAGTAGGATCTGCTGTCTTGCCAACTGCTTCATGAACAGTAAATGTTGAAACCCTCTCATTTCCATGATTTTATTCTTTACAATGCTGTTTTGCATTGATAGTGCTTTTTTTTCCCCTGGTGGTAATTCAAGCTTGTAAAGTGTTCAGCATGTACTGCAATTTCTTACGCATCCTTTTTATTTTCTTCTCTGGCCAGCTTAGAATGTCCGCCTTAGTAACAAGTAATAGTCTTGGGGCCCTGGCAATATTTCCTGTCTTCTCTTCTACTATTAATCTCAGATTTAAAATGTCTTGTGTAAATAACCACTTCTGTACTGTCATAATTCAACTCAGAACTTCTTTCTTCATTCTCCTGTTGTCCAGCTACTTACAGTCTGCAACTTTTTTTGGTGAGGTTTCCTAACATCTATCTCTATATTGTTACTTTTCCATCCATACCTGCTTGTGTCTCTCCTTTCTGTCACCTTCTTATTAAGTGATTTTCAGTGAAAGTACATAAACAATTTATTAGTAAAATTTGATTAAGAATGGAGTCAGTTTTCTAGTTTTCATATTATTATTTAATATTAAATAAATAATAGAAAAAGCATATAAAATGAAATATAGTAAGCGTAATAATAATAGTTAATTTCTAATTTAATAAATGTAATAATTTGAACCTTGGATCTACACCTATGATTTACACCTTAAATTGTTCCCGCTCTTCCCTTATCCCTCCAATCAGAGTAAAGCTTTTTTAAGGAACTAGATTCTTCTAGTTTCATCCAGCTCCTTAATTTTTTTGGTCAATTTACAGTAGCAGTAACATACTAAATGCCTGGATAACATCTATACTTTTGCTATATTTGTAACATGTGTATTGAGCTTATTGTTTTACAATATATTTGCTAAATCCTCCAAAGGAGTATTTCTTCATTCCCTTGTTAGGCTGCCAACTTTTTTCCTCCCAAAGAATTTGTAATACTTAGAAAACATCAGTAGTACTTATTGCATTTTATTTTGTAAACAGAGGGTAGCCTTAACCTCAGGTTTTATCTGTGGGAAATTTGTTCAGTGCCTTTCAGTCATGTGAAATGCACACACGCTTGTTTAATCCAAATTTAACTTCATAATGGTTTGAACAAATACTGTTTTTTCTCTGGCATTTCTTCTGTTTAGTCCTAGTCTCATTCACTCTCTTTCTTTCTTGGTTTATTCACTCAGGTTATGCACACAGACCACACGTGGAGGAGGCCTTCCCTTTTCAGTCACTTTCTCAAGCGTCTTAGCTATGGAGACAAGTTATGGAGCCAGGGGCCGTAGTTAAGGGCAAAGAGTCTGAAAGGCTTATTTTGAACATTCCACTCTTCACTCTTGTTTCTCTCTATTTAACTGCTGTATTTGAGTATAATACGTACTTTTCAATGTGATTGTATTAAAAAAAAACCACCAGAAATTGTTTTCATTGCTCTTTCACCTCATCATGAAGTAGTATGACAAATTATTAACTTTTCCCATCATCTGCCAATCATACATGTGGGGTGTTATTGTTTTATAAGCAATCATCATTACAATGATGCTCACAATTAGCATTTCTTTGCTTCTGTACTGCTTCTCTTACACCTTCTATGAGCTGCAAAGGAAACTTCTTTTGCTACAATTTCCTTCACAGCTGTTCTGTTATGATTCAGCTAAGGAGATTTGAGTTTGTACAGGGGATGTCCTGTTGGATCTACTTTTTCCTTCTGTATTTCTTGTAGCTGTATTCTGAGCTCAGTAATTGTAGATACCACCTCTTCCTGGTGATATCTAGTTTTCTCAGACTCTGTATATCTTGATCTGTGAATTAGATTTCACTTTGATTAATCATACCACTCTGTTTACATGCTTTTTTTTCAGTCTGCTTTACTGATAGATGACACGGTACTTCTTCACAGAAACATCCAAAAATTGTGCTTTGTTTCTGTCGTATGGTAGTCACTCCTTTGCTCTGACTATCTACAGAACATCCTCTGTTCATTTTCCAAGAGTTTATTATTGGTAATAATGTATTCTTCTGTATATCTCTTTGGCTGTCTCAGCTGCACGACAACTTCAGATTTTACTTCTGCAGTGTTAGATGAGATTTGACATTGTTTCTTCCAGTTCCTGCTTCTTCAATATTTCTTTTACCTAGTGAGTTTACCATTTCTCGCCTTCTTGACATCTCAGAACTTGATTTGGTCTTTACAAATGCTTTCTTTACTTTAGGGGGATTTCCCTTTTCTGCCATTAGTACCCAGTTCCACATCTTTTGTTTTGCTTATGTGCCAGGAACGTGGCCACCTCTACACAGTTAGCAAAAAAATGCGTATCAAATATGTTTATCATCTGAACTGCCACTCCATTATTCTTGAACTTCTTAGAAAGGGTGGATATGGCTGCAGTGAGCTGTAAAGAAAGCTAAATTTTTACGTGAAAGTTTGCATAAACTAAAAAAAAAGTCTAAAATACCAAAATTAAAAAATGGTATTATACTCACTGGCATATAACCAAGAATTTCATTCATCAGAGCAGAAAAGAAGGGAGAATTTAGATATTCTCTGAGGGAAGAAGCAACAGAACTTGGAAAAAACTACAGTATGGCAAATGAAATTATGCTTGCAAGTATAAGGAGTGAAATGGCTAATGTGATTACTTCCTATGATGTCTGGAAAAAAAAGGGAGTAAGGTGACTTCTGTTGTTTGTCAATCTAGGTCAACAATTGGTCATTCAGGACATTATTACATACTAGATCAGTTTAACAATTCTGAAACAAATAAAGCTAATATTCTAAATTGGAAGAGACTGAAGGAATGTGTCAGAAAAAGTTTCTATGCATGCCTCATTGGAAAAGAGCAGTAAAAAGAGAAACATTCATTAGTCCTAGCAGTGCATCTTGCATTTGCATTTAGAATATTTCTGTGCTCCAGTGATGCCATGATGTGTTAGTCTTTGAAAATCCAGGTATAGGGATACTATCAGTGGAGAAAAGGAGCAAAAAATTTAGGAAACAATGAAGGTAATTAAAAGCAAATTCTCTTCAGGGAAAGTGACAGGTGCCTTTGCTACCTTTCATCAGTTCTTGTGGCTCCCTGTAGAAAGTGTGGAGTGAATTTGTGCAGAGCTACAACCCCAGCAGACTGGGTTAGGGACAGATGGTGCCAAAACCAATTATTTGCTGACATTCAGAGCTCCGGATTGTATTTTCTCTTGATACGTTGTGAATCCAGAGAAAATTCAGGCTGTCACAGAGAAGCCTTCATTTCTCAATTACTAGCCTTTGGCAATGACATCAGTATCAACAACTTTCAAAACAGGGCAACCATTTTACCCCTGATATATGCTGCTTTTTTTGTTGTGTTCTTGTAATGCTTCTCACCAGTCAAGTAACTTAGCCAAAAGAGTATGAACAAGACGACCCACTTTTGCATGCTTTTTCAGCCTGTGGTTTGACACAAGTGATGGAAAAGCAAAACAAACCTTCCTGCTGACCTAAAACTGTCCTCATTTTTTTTTGAGTAAGAATTCTGTTTTCATGACCCTTTTGCTTCTGGGTCTCGCCTCACAGGTAACAGAGAGATTAGTGGTAAAATGATTAGGTCCAGTCAGTCCATGTGAGCGAAGGCAGGTGCAAGAATAAATGTCAGCCTGTCACACAGAGAAGTTTACAATGAAAATGGTCCTTGCAGCTTGAAAAACAGCTTTCTAGGGATAGCAAGTAGCAGTGGTCTTTTCCCTTAAATATCTTTTGTAGTATTGATTTAGCTGTAATTCCTCTAAGGCTAAGGCTATGGCTACATTAGCAAGTATTGCATGGAAACAGGAGATTGTCTGAGGACCCTGAGCCTTCATTAGATGTTTTATTGGGGCATTTGCCTTGGTCTAACTCTAGTCTGGGTCTGTAGGCTGAACCCATTAGCAGTTGAAGTGTCTTAGAGTCCTTGAAGCATACCTTTTGGGTTAGTTTAATTTGAAGCTAAGACCTTTGTGTGCCTGGAATTTGGTTTTAAATTCAGGTTTTTTGCTACAAAAAAACCAAAATAGAAAAATTCAGGGTCTGAATTGAAACACTAAGATAGATGCTTCTGTAATGTGTCTCTGGTTTATTCACTAACACTATCAGGTATGGTGGTCAACCAGGTCTATTTTCTACATTTTTCATTGTCTGCTTCCTTGTGTACAAGGAAGAGGTCCTTGGCACCACTTGAAAACAGCTTTGGCTTGTCCATCTGCAGAATGATGAACTTCCCATTTCTGCTGACAAGGAATGTAGCAAGTAACTTTGTCTAATTGAAAATAATAGCATTTACTGAAAATGATAGGCAGTCACTACTACAGTAACTTGATCAATGATCATGGTATGAGTGCAGCAACTACTTTTCTCCTGACAGTCCTTTAAAGTATGTGGTGGCAAAGAAACTGGTGACCTGAGGACAGCTAAGAAATGTGCATAGAGGAATTTGACACAGTAGAGATATGCATTGCAAAATCATGTAGACAAAGCTATTAAGATTATGATTTTAGTAGCTCCTTTCTTAAATCGTGTTGCTTCATGTTAGCTGACAGATGTTTGCATAATGAAAAGGAGATGTTGTAAGTGGGCTTTATGGAATTAGTATATTAATCTCAGAAAGGCTATTTTGGTTAATGAGTTTTGTCTTTTTTTTTCCTGTGAGTTGGTTTCCATCTCTTTATGTCATAATAAATATAGCACTGGAAGTAAGTAATCTTATTGCTTGATAAGAATTCTTATACAAAACTAGTTAATCATACCTCAGCGCTTTAATCTAAAATGAATCTTAACAGCAAGATTTCCAAGAAATCCACTATGTTACACCTAGTAAATCTCACCACAGATCAGGATTGATTTGTATACAATCAGGGAAGAAGTATGTAAATTTTTTTCAGTTTTGATATCTGGTTATGCTTGGTGTTCCAGACTGAGTGCTGTGAACATTATCTAGACTGGATTAGCAAATTTCTGAATTATTGATTGGCTCCGTTATTCAAAACATTATAGATATTTTTGTACGTACATGAAAGTAAATCAGAAGAATGTGTAAATTCTGAGAATTCACTAGTTAAATTGTACACTTATCAGTGCAGTAATATTTTAGAATCTTTATTCCATCTCATCTCTGTAGATTCATAAATATCAATATTTTGGAAAATAACCCCTTTAGCAACATCTTCCATACAATTTTCCTCAAATGGAAGAAATTCTTCCTCTAAATGATCCCCAAAAGGAACACATGCTTTGTAGACTAGGAAAAAACAGTGTGTTTCTTATTTCAAGGATAAAGCGGATAGACTATATTCTGTATAATTCCTTTCTTACTAGTGGCAAGCACTAGACTTCCTTTCTTACTAGTGGCAAGCACTAGACTTCTAAGTATTCTGAAAAAAATAAATGCTTTTACTTTTTGTCAAGAGGGGGAATTACCAATTCCTGTGAATTTTTCAGAAAGCAGAAGTTTTCCCTGGATTTTTCATGAAAAAAATCAGAATGCTTCATCATGTGGATTATCCAAAAAGTTTATTGTCTCAACTGTAGCCTTGTGATAGCTGATTTTAGTATTTTTATCTCTTTCACAGGCAGAATGCATTAACTCAGTCTGTAAAATGTACTGTCACACTGCAAAGCATTAGCATAATTGGCTGGCACCTATTTCTTGGACATTCTGTCTGACAAACTCATGGGTCCTCGTGATTAAAATATGATGAATAACCTCGCTGATGGCTGTCTCCCAAGGAGAATAGCATAGAAAGTTGAGAAAGAGTATTTTATTGGACTTGGAGTTGAAACTTAAGAATTGGAAATTGTCAAATCATTTGCATATTTACACTAGTAATTATAACTACTCAACTGCTATATGGTGCTCATCTTGCAGAAATTTGCTACTCAGTGTAATAATATCTTCAGTAATGTTTATTATTTATATATAATATGTAGTATACATAATAATGTATGCAATGAGATATATAACTGGAAAAATACAAAGAATATCCTGAAATAACACACATTATACCAAATCTGGCTTCTCCTTGGCTGCAGTAGAATTCTGACGACATTCTGCTCTATGAAAAATCAAGGCTTTATAAGTCTTGCTTGATTTTTTGTTAATAAGCTAAAAATAAGGTCTTATATTGTTATTGTAGCAAACTGGTCCTATAGATCAACTCTTTTCTGATAAATTAATGGCCATATAGAGATCTGTATTAGAGATCTTTACTGTTTGAGATCTTGCTTTGGTTTGTGAGTCCCCTTGCAGAATTTCACCTGCAGAGGGAATGAGTGACAATGGCAAAGATCAGGGTTCAACCATCTTCAATATGGAAGATGATGCACATGGCAGCACTACACAGAGAAGACTGTCGACTTTCTGAAAGTGGGGAAAAACACTTGAAAGTCTGAGAAATCAAGAATTCTGGTACTGTGTGAGGTATAGACACCATGATTTTTGCAGGTGCCATTAAGCCCTCTCTCACACACTGTGACATGCAGTGACCTTTGATATACATGGAACGTACACTGTATGTCTGAGGCACATTCTATACACATTGTATGCTAAAGCAAGACAGGGAATGCTATTTCTACTGTTACTGTGACATGTCCTTAACTAACATAGATGACTGATTCCATTTTGAAAATATTCTCTGTTGAATTTGAGAGAAACTGTTATCCTTAAAAACTAAAAAGGCCAAAGGCTTCTACTTGCAAAATGGTGCACATAATGGTGTAACAGATTTCTGTGGCATCTGTATTATTTCTGGCAATCTTGTCTCTCTAGTAACATATCCATGAGCATCTTGTCTTACGAACGAGTCACATGCTACTGAAAGTAGCAGCTTTTACATATCGTTGTGCTTGTTAAGTGGAACTCCATTTGTTGCATTATTTCAGCTCAGGAGGGCAAGAAAAGGTGAGAAAGTTCACCTAGCACAGTTTGGAAATATGAGGAAGTCACCATCAAACGTGCTTTTGTATAGCATATGGACTTTTTTATTTTAAGATCTAAGACCCTGCAGCCTAACAAGGACAGAAGGAACTGCTGTGTCCCTTCAAAAAGAGGGAACTTTCCCTTCTTAGCATGATGGAGGAGCTCGTTTTGGTAAGCTAATGAGTCACAGTGTGCTAAATCTTACAGTTGGCACAGGACTTGAATGGCCATCTGTTACTAAAAAGTTTCTCTTTTGAAAATATTTTTGCTTTCAAAAATTATTGCATGGAAAACAGGAGATTAGGTTTTATAATCATTGCACTATTCTTTTTTAGGTGAAAGCCCAACTTCAAAAGATGGGAGCTATTCAACCCATAAATATATTTCTCCGTCAGGAAATTGACCGCATGCAACATGTTATATCCAGAGTTCGAACTACACTGACTGATCTCAGGTTGGCTATTGATGGTAAGTTACAATATTAAAAATCATAATTAAGGTGCAATATTTATTACTAGAAGTTGCTTATACTATATAACTAAATAAATATTTCCCGTCCTGTCCAGCTTTTTCTTTTATTCCCTTCCTCCCACAGTTTTTCTCTTTTTCTCTCTCTTTATCATATGACCACTAATTCTAGTCCTTAAAACCTCCTGATTGCTCCTCCTAGGACACTCCACCTAAATTTATTCTGCATGCATGTGCTCCAGTATTGCAGTTCATGTCCCTCAGCACTACTACACTTCTGTGATTCTCTCTAGGATCCCTACAGAGCTCAGAGGAGCTGAATTGCATGATTAGGTCCACAGGTCATGTACCAGAGTAATTTATGAAATTTAGCTGAGACATAATGATATAGAACAAGGTGGAAGGGTTGCTGCTAAGTAACTGAGAGATGGGGCACTCAGAAGGCAAGGTGGTAAAGACTCTAATTTAAGGTGAAATTTGAAATTTTTGTGAAACTGGTTACACCAAATGGCATGTCTCTAAATGGAAGCTGAAGTGAGTGGCAGTTCAGCCAAAAGAGAGAGGGGGTTCTTTTAGCCATCACAGGAGGCAGGCAACAGCACTCTGTATCTCTCAGAGACAGGAGTATTTGGCTGAAAGTGAGCAATGGTGAATGAAGTAAAACCAAGAGTAGAGGCAACTAGAAGCAGGTAGAAAATTTGATCAGAAAAGGAGTGAGGAAAAAGAAGGGATAATGATGTTACCATCTGCTTTTTGTTTTCACTTCCTATTTTGCTCATCTGCAAGAATTGAGATATCCAGGAAGGAAAGTATGCTGTTGCTCAGCCAAGCTTCTTGAATTAACAATAGATAAAATGAAGCAGAAATGGGTCAATTCCAGTGGTTAAGATCTCACTCAAGTCTGCTGTTCTCTGGCAGAGAGACAGAAAATATCTGAGACAGAAAACTGTCCTCACAGGGAGCAGGTTAGAATGCCTCAAAACTAGTCCCTTCTGACATAGCTGATGACAATACTGTACTCCGTGTAACTGATATTTTCCAGTCTTTTGACAATGTCTTTCATGAAGGGAGATTTTTTTATAATTTGTATTTTTGTTACATAAGAAGCAAAAGGGATTTTTTTTCCTACCATTTGTGTGATACACTAAGACAACAATACATGCTTCGGAAACCTCATGCCTGTAATCTGAATCTAGGAAAGAAGTTCATAAGTGTGCCCAAGGCTAATAAGCATTCATATCCTGTAATAACATATGCAATTATCAAGCTGGAAGAAATAATTGTCCTCTCCTTCTGAGCTGAAAGTTTCCTTTTATATGTGATAGAGTCCCTTTTGAAGTAAATAAAAATAGTATTTTCCATCCAAGAAGGTGTTAATCTTTCCTTGATTGTGACAGATAGATTTAAATTCTCAAAATGTATAATATTCTACAGAGGGGTGGGTGAGTAATTTATTTGCACTTCACATTCAGTTCCACAGTGAGCACAGTCCTCTGCCAGATGTTTAATCAAGTTAATGCTGTAACTTTCATGCAATTCTCTAAAACATAATTTTCTTACGGACAGGCAAGTTAAATATAGTGAAAAATTGCTCTGAAAACAAAATTGGATGTATAGTTAACAATAACAATTAATGGCTTCTGACATGTTCATGATATATCAAGTTCACATGCTAGACTGTTAATTAGGGGATAGAAAGAACAGTTAGGTACTCTACGTCTACAAAGGGGAAAACACCAAACTGTCTCATACAAATTCACCCCCAAAACTAGTCAACTGCAAGCTCAGATCATCTGAGGTGCTTCTTTTTCTTTCCAATAAGTTAAACTGATCTGCCTGCTCAAACAGGTCATGTGGTTTTTGACATCTGCCCTGGTCATATTTCCGGCTTTGGCTTCATGAACCTGTTAAGTCCTGAGCACCCACTTTTAGCAGACCTAAACTTTCAAATAAATTTTATGTTTAAGAATATAGTGCATCTTTAGGTTGTGTCATGTCGCTTTGTGAAAGGATGTCTGAATACTTGATTCTGCAGTTTGGATGTGAGTAGATGGACCTTGTCTTTTTGATGTTGCTCACCAAGTTACATTTGAGGTAATGTAAAGTCCTCCTCAGGGAGAGTCCATGTGCAGCTGAACATGAGGGTTATAGAAGGAATTAGCAGAGACAGTTTTGTCCATCTACCCAGAGGGCAGATTAAGCAGTGTTCAGCTTCTGGGAGGGGTGAGGATGCTCAGCATGTATCCAACATTTTTGTTGGCAAACATGCCCCAAAAGCTTGCATCTCCATCAATAAACTTTGCTACCCGGAGGGATACTTGTTGTGGATCAAATTGTAGTGATTAGATTGTAGCTGCACTTTGTACTCTCACTTATGTCCTAACTATTACTTCTGCTTTAATTACATATTGATTGCCCAGAGTTTATTTCACAGTTGGCATAATACAGAGCTTCACCGTAAATCAGAACACAGCAGTGATGGTTGTCCTCTCAAGTGACCTAAATAGAAGCCATGTTCCAAACAGAGAAATCCTTCCAGAGACAAGACTTGGGGCTTGCACCAAAACGCCACATCCTAATGGCTTATGAACAGCAGATCTTGAGCCCCTGGAAAAGGTGACCATATTCTTTGTAGGGCTGTATCCAAGCTGCAGAGTCTCTGTGTACTTACCTTGGGCCTGTGGCAGTGTCAAGGCCTCTGGCACAGAACACTAATGCCCCACTCTTTGTTGTAGAGTGGATGCTTCAAACCCCTCTCCTACTAGTGAAGCTAGTGTCTCTACATGCAGTAAAATCTAATGACCCATCCAGTTATTCCTAGCCTCTTAGAGGTTTTTTGATTTGAATTTGTTTGAATGTGGCCTATCTGTGAGATTTTGTGGGGTTCTCTTTATTTCTCCATGCACTGAGTAAGAGTGGTAAGCATTTTGATGACACCGTGTTGTGTCTTCCATTGGTGAAGGAAGTGAGAAGAGAAATTCTGTGGGAGTGTTTTCCATGAACCAAATGGAGCATACTTATAGTAGCACTGAAAGTGGGTATCCTTGGAAATGGAAATAAGCACAGCTTTTAGTTTGGTTTTAATCCTGATTTTTTTTAACCCACTTAACATTCTATTCAAGGGCTTCTTGTGAAAGAAACAAATCCTTAATTCATTTATTTATATCTAGATTCTACTTTGGTCATAAAACTGCTTCCATTTGACCACGGTTTCTGGTGCCTTACACCTTCGTGTTTTCAAACTAATCCTTTGGAACTGCCTACTTAATAAGCAAGTGAAGACCATCTGAGAAACTTTGGATTTTTTTATCATTTCGTGTCATATATGTGCCACATGATCACAGAACTTCCACTTCTATCTGTACAGTATTTGTAGAGTTAGGAAAGCGAAGTCCTTTTTTCTGTTAAAACATTTCCTGAAAATACAGCAGTTTTATGGCAATGTAGGTCTAGGTTTGTTACAGGAATCATGTAGGATTTTTATGTTATCTACACAAACTCATGTGCTAAGCCTGAGGTAAAGATTCACTACGTTTCTCCAACCCAGAATACAATGAACTTGAAAGTAGTGTTTGCATCATCATGCTGCAAGGAATTTCTGTTAATTGTTTGTAGCACCCTATAAGAGGGATATAAATGAAATCCGAAAGAGTCAAAAGAGGTAACTAATAATTTATTTTAACCTACATGGTGCAAAATGGAAGCTCAGGAAACTAGTCTTGCCAGAGTGCATAGGAAAGGTAATTTCCCATGAAAGAAAGAAGTATGGACTCATTCCCACTGTCTGGCTAAGTTCTATTTTGACTTGTAATGTTATAAGACTGCTAACACTAACACAGTTTTAGTTTGACTTGCTGACCATGGTTTTAGACTTGTGGACTGACAGATCTTGGGCTCTTGCCTTACTTAGTCCTACTGTGTGTGTGTGTGTGAGGCTTGTAGGGATCATCACTTTTGGATGAGGATTTTATTTGCAAATGATTTAGAACACTCAGTGAAGGCAATAATGGAATGTAACAAGGGGAAATCATTTGAGGAACGGAGGGGATGAGTCTAGTATGTCTTGTGGTGTAGTTACTCTTGGCTCAGCAGCTCTCATCCATTATTTACTTCTCATCCTGATAAGAATGCCAGAATGCCTCCTGTTGTCTTTCACAGTGTGACATATCATTTCTGAACTTCTTAATAGGTGGTACATATGCTTACCATGGTGCTGGCCCAGACAACTGTTTAGAAACACCCACTGCACATCCAGGACAAACTGCAGAACATAGTTTATCTGCCTGTTGTATTACCCTAACTCAGGGTAATGGTTTGTATTACTTTTTTTGCGGAGTTGTGCATCGATTTTCATCTTCAAGTTATTGCTTTAAAATTTTTACTTTCAGTCCTTCGGTGGGTGCAGCCAAGAGCATTTAGTACTGGAGCTGGTAAATTTTCAGAACAATTTGCAAGGTTGCGTTCAAGTTGCCTTCTTTTTGACGGAAGGATTTATCTATTGAAGAGAATCTAGGATTTGTGTGCACTTCTATGTGAAATATTGCATGCTACTCAAGTTTCTCAGTTCCTCTCACCTCTCCTGACTTGAAGAATTAAATCAGAGGATTCTGTACCAGAAAAGGAAGGTGGGAAAAAAAGAGAAAACAGAACAGGGACAAAGGTTAGGTACAGCTGGGGAGAAAACCAGTCTAAAAGTAAAACATGGAGAGTGTTGTGCATTGCAGATCTCAGCTCCTTTACTCTTTACTCTTCCTGTTCTGGAGATCCAGAGCAAAAGAAGAAGGTAAACTGTTGAGGGCCTTGGGATTAAAACAGCATGGTGGAGTTAAATGAGCTTCTGAGAGCTTCCTGGGAATCACCTCCAAATGCTGAAGTGCCCAGGTGCTGCAAGTGAAGAAAGAGGAAAATACCCAAAGAACTGCCTGAAGCAAAGAAGTTGACTTCTATCAGTACAGCAGTGGTGGTCGCAGAGCTAGCAGAACCATGCTAAAGAAAAAAAAAATTTTAAAATTAAGTTTTAGGCATATGAAAACATACATTCACTTTTATATATAACTTGTGCCTTTGAGTGGAATAATAAATAATGCTTTGGAGAAAACACAGGCAAGTTAGCTGTTGACATAAAGCGGAAAGGGAGGGAAACTTAAGAAGTTATAAACAAATTGGTATTTTCTTTTCAACATGTTCAGCAAAGAAGAGGGAGTTGCAGCTTGGTGGTGGAGGCAAGGTGTGACTGCTTCAAGAACAAAGAAGGTTGTTTGGGAGGTAAACTTGAGTAGGGATTAGAGGCTGAAGAGGTCAGCTTCTGGAGTTGCAACAGGGACAGTCAATAATGGATTGATGCTTTCACTGAGCTTTTTTCTCTATGTACTGTTCAGGCTAACTTAACAGGCTCATTGTCTGGCAAGTATTGTCCTCCAGGGGTAGTCTCCAATTTTATTATAATGATATCAGCTATTGGCAAACTGTACTTGATGGAGAAACTAGCTTTTTCTCATCTCATTTATATCCTACAAAATTTTTCTCGTTATTTTTGATTCACATCTGTGCCTGTGGGAAGAGAATCAGTCAGTGGACTGAGGCTTTTTTTGGTTCATGCTGGAATTTAAGATCCTTCCTTTGTTCCTAACTTTAGCTACTCATTTTAATGAGATATGCAGGTTTTCTAGTCCAAATATGCCCTTTCATAAATGTGAAATTCAAAACGGATCCAAATTTTACAAATTCCACATTTTTCAGATTCAAGTTGTGGGAGGTATGGTAATAAAAAAGGGCAACTCCAAGAAATAATACAAGCTCCTGATGTAGTCCATTCTAAGCCTTATATCTATTGAATGGATAATCCTAAAACCAGGTCAGTTTAAAAGAACAGACTATTTACTTTAATTACCAATGAAAACTAGTTATCCTCAGAACTGAGAAGCTTTATTTGGATTATTCACCACTCAGCAATTGGATAGATTTAGATGTGGTTTAGAAGGGAGAAGGTATAAATTTAGGGAAAAAAGGGGAATCCTAATTTCCAAACTCTGTGTACTGTGCAAACAATATGGTTACAGTACATATCATTTTTGAAGCATGGAATATCCTAATGTCTTTAACTGACCTGACTCTTCATCAGTGATTAATCACAGTCATTTTCAGATGGGCTTTATTCCATTCAAGAAAGGGAATATCATGAAATAACCCCCAAAATAGCTAAGTTATAAACAGTTGGCCTCTCTGATTCATAGAATATTCAAGCCTGTCATGTTAAGTTCATAGGACATTCAGTCTCTTCATAAAGTACAGTGCTCTGAGATTCTCAGAAGTTAAATATGAGAAGCTATGGTGTTGTACTACTCATTCAATTTCTCAAAATTAGTTTTTCAAACACCTATATCACCTTTGTCCAGAAAGATGGCATTATTCTTCTCCTATGGTACTGACTTTTTTCTGACAATTATTTTATTTTGTTAATTATTTTTATCAGAGTATTTTAGCTTCAGGAATGCATCCCAACACCCACAGATGTCATTTAGTGCTGAAATTCAAGCACTGTATGCCTACTGCCAGAGATGACACCCACTCACTGGGAACATTTATGCAGCTATACGGGCACGGCCAGGGCTGTGAACATACCTCATCCTCAAGAACACTCTGGCTTAGCATTCCCAACAGCTGCTCTGAGTCATAACGGGCAGACATCCTCAGGGATTTCACAATGCTTCGGGGCAGACACTGGTTGTATCTCCCTGTTTGAAAAGCTCCAGCCTGCCCAGAAGAATAGAGGAGGAAAGGAGAAAGTTGACTATATCAGCCTGAAATCAAGGAAGAGCCAGAGATGAAAGAGTTCTTTCTGTCTCAGTTCAGTGGTAATGATCCCCAGGGCTAAAACAGGATGCTCTTCACTTGTTTTGTGCCCTCACTACAGTTGCTCTGAAGTTGAAAGCAACATGCATTGCAACACTTTTCACTGTTTCTGCCTCTAAAGGGTGAATAAAGTGCATGGTGTAATATTACCTTTTTCTAAGCAAAGTGGAGAAGTCATGGAGTGGCTTCTTTATTAAGCATTGGTTCTCTTGGTTTTATATTGGAGAAGATTAATACCCAAAAAGAAGGTTTATTAATTGTGTTATAGAAGTCTCTTAACTGTCCCAAAATGGGATTCTGGCCTGACTACAAAGCAATAGCAGAGAATGCGGGATAGGCAATATTTTTTAATATTTACAGTTTTGTAAAAGTTAAAGGTTTTCTCAAAGAATTTGTTGCACAAAAAGAGGTGCATATAAATGGGAACATTTAGAAGAAATCGAAGCCTATTTGCTGTTGATATATTGTAGAAAGCACCAGATTTACACACGCTGTTATAGAAGTGTTTAGGTTGTAACACTGTATTCTTCAAAACTAAAAGCTGGTGTTTGGTTTCTGGATATTCTTTGTCTTCCCTCAACTGAAGCCTTGCCAACCTCAGCGGAAGGAAGGGATTTGAAGTGCTTGCTTATTGCAGGCCACCTTTTCTTACAGGTATGTTTGGATGGACCATTGCAGCTCTTGTTTGCAGCTACCCAAGCCACCTTCCTTTCCGTGTTCTGTGGTGGAAGCCACCTGATTCTGTGTGGTATCTCTTGCAGTCCTAGTGGCAGTTACCACAGTTGTAATGACGTGTGTATGAGGATACACTGGACATGGGTATTACATGAATATGTAATCAAAGTTGGGGCTACCAGACCAGTTTCTAGAACAGAATAATAGAACCAGTTTCTGGAACAGAGGAGTCATCCTAGGGCTCATCCCAGATCTCAGTACCACTGAGAGTCACAGACTGATAAGGTGTAGGAACTTCTAGCATACGGAAAGGTGTCACCGAAAAATCACTGTCTTAGTAAATGCCAACATCTTAGTGGAGAGAACAGTACCATGCATGGAATATGTGAGTACTCACTGCCACTGCCAAAAAAAAAAAAAAAATCTTGCCTCTAGCTTTCTTCTACCTACAGCTTTCCCACTGAGAACCTTGATAATGGAAATGTACAAAGTTATCATTAATAATGGTGAATTTCATGAATATAATCACTGTCAGTACATGCTTAGGATATAGATGAGTTACACAGTGTATCTCTATCATTGATCATGCATGTAGGATCCATTAAAATTTATAAAAAAGTTTTCAATGATTAATCACATTCCAAACACACTGTGAATATAATGAATATAGATAATGTGTATGAGGGAGAAGGAGTTGTTTAAGAAACATATCTTTGTTTCTGATTAAAACAACAGAAGAAATATCATTTATCTTATCGCCTTTAGCTTTGAATCAAGTCTTATGATTTTGAACAAATTAACTGCAAACTGATAAGACTGCAGTGCTACAGGTGTGCAATTAAGGCACAACAAAAGAGGGTTTATTAGACTCAGAATGTCATTTGGAAGTTTTAATTGCCTTTGCAAGCTATGGGAAAATTCATTGTGAATGTTTTACTTATCTTCCAGGAACCATAATCATGTCAGAAGAATTGCAAGATGCTTTAGATAGTATTTATGATGCTAGAATTCCAAAACTGTGGTTCAGGATTTCCTGGGAGTCAACTACTTTAGGATTTTGGTTTACTGAACTCCTTGAAAGAAACCAGCAGTTCAGCAGCTGGCTGCAGGATGGGCGTCCAAACCAGTTCTGGATGACAGGATTCTTTAATCCACAGGTAAGATTGCCAGGTTGACCTTTATAACTTCTGTGTAACAGTTAAATTAGACCTTGAAAGCACTTCAAGCTGACTTACTATGGACTACCTGAAGTGTAGTCTAAATCAATTTTTTTAGCATAAATAGAGGATAAATTATCTTCAAGACCTATTGAAGAAATTTCTGCTAGACCAAAATAATGCTACTGAAATAATGAAATGCATCTTTTGACTGCTTTAATTACAGTGAGGAAATTTGGTATGTTTTCACATTTCAACTTAATCTTCCTTTTTCGACTTCCTCTGTTTCAGTAATCTGTTTTTCATTTATTGCATGAAAATCCTTCTGAGTACAAAGCAAAATAAATTCCAGAACTTTGACACAGGAAGAAGAGATTTGGATGTGGTTCTCAATCTTTGCAAATCAAGTCCTTGAAATGGAAGGCTTGTTATTTATACCACCCCAGAATCATGCCAGACATGGTCTGCAGAGACATATAAAAAATACAGCCTCTCGTCTGTACCATCTAAAATAAAAACCTGGCATGAAATGAAACAAAAAAAAAGGAACAGCTGAGAGCAGAGTTAAAAGAAGTAAAGTATACATACCTAGATGATGTGTAGTTTCTTTGCAGAGCTATCCACATTCATTAAAGCTTTTCATGATTCACAGATGTTTGTGGGAAGTGTGAGTTGTGGAAATGAGTCATTGTGAGAGTATCCAGCCAACAGGTTTCTATGAAGCCTTAGGAAAAAGCTATTTTAAAGATCTATTTTAATCTCAGTACTTGTTAGCAATGCAAAAGCTAGCTGAAACAGCTGCCTGGAATAGAGAAAGCAACAGTGGCAAATATTCTCTAGGACTACTGCTGGGAAGTATCCATCTATCATCTATCCTGTCTGTGTCAGCTGTCTGCTGATACAACTTCATAGCATGGAAGTGTGTTCACAGAACCCCTGAGCAAAGGGTTCTCGAGTATGAGGGAGAGGAGTAGGAGTTCTAATAAAATTATTATGCTTCCATGCTTGGTTTGCTAGCAACACCCTGGTAACAGCATTCTGAAATACTTCCAAGTAACTTTTGCAACGATCAGGATGGATGCAACCCTAACAGGCTTCTGGTTTTGTTGATGTTTGCTTTTGCACTACAGATGAGCAAGAGCTGGTAGAGATTTTGTACTGGCCATTTTAGCTGGCTTTTTTGTGCTCTGGGGTTGTGTCAGTTCTGAAATTTTGCCAGCCCAGATTGGGCATCCTACATTTTTTTGGATCCATATAGCTGGATTTCTGAAAAGAGCTGCCAAATAATCAGTGTAAAATGTCCCCAAACAAATTGTGATTTAATAGACCATAGTAAATGAGAAAGCCTCTAGAAATACAAAAATTACACACTTCATAACCCCTAGTTCTCTAAGTCCCTAAATAGGTAATGTACAGAGATTTAAAAATTTTTTTTTGTGCTGACAATCACAAGCTTAAGAATCAGATGGTTATTGTTGTAATCTCCATTTCCTGGAGCCCAGGCTGTGAAAGTGGCTAATTCTAAAAGCATTTCACCTGAGCAAAGACTCATTTTCTATTTTATTAACTATTATTTTGTTAATAGTCATATTGCTGTGTTTAAGATAGAAATATGAAGAAAATATTGATTTTTGTCTTCACAAGCAAGCTGAGGTGATGAGGTGTTAGTGCTGCAGTTCTAATGGTTTGTTTGTAATACCTGAGAAGTTGTCAGAAAAATCCTTTCATTTGTGAGATGAAGTGCAGCTCCTAAGTAATTTGCCTACTTGTGGATATCTCACTGTTTGCTTTATAGTCAATGGATAAATGCCATGGATAACACAAGGCAATAAAGTAGATTTATAGCACTGGGAAAATGAGGCATTCTGGCTATAAAAAGTAATATAGGACCTGACTCTGCCTTCTCTTGGACTGTTTATACACTAGGATAAATTCTGTAATTTCACAGAAGTTAATCTTTATTTTTAGTGATACAAATGAGGGCTGGCTCAGATTTCTATGTAAAAGAAACCTGATTCCCTCTGTGTGTCTGCATTGGCCCGAGATAACTGGGGTGAACAAAACACGAAATGCCATGAATTTTCTTCCCTCCTGGAAGTTAATCTGACATTACTGGATTTTTTCATCAAAAACTTGACACTAGGCATTTCTCATTTCTACCTTCCAATTTCCATATTGTGGCTGACACTGTTCTATTGTTTCCTTGTTTGCCCCTCTGTATCTAGTTTCTGTCACTTGTCCTATTTATAGATTTTAAGCACTGTGAGGCAAAACTGTCTTTCTGGTTGTGTAGTACTCAGCATAATGAACCCTCAGCCTACTTCTGTGACCCTTATATGCCAAAGTAATGTGAATACTAATCAGAATATGAAGTACAATGCCTACATTCCTCAGTGCTCACTTAGTTCTAGCAAACCTGCCATAATTTGCTCAGTATTTGCAAAGTAAGTGACAAACAAGGAACCTCCAAAGTAAGGTAAAGGAGAGAATATGATTGTGAAAACAATAGACTTAACTGATTTCCATATTTCTTGCCATAGCTTCCCTGGGTGCCTTCTTCTCCCTCACTAGAAGGTTCAGAGTTAGTTTGCATGAGTTTACATGAGCAAAGGGACACAGCTTTAACAAGCTTCAGTGAGCTGGCCAGGGAGAAATCCAGGAAAAAGCAAACACACATATACAAAAAAACATACCAAAACACTAACAAACCAAACAAACAAACCCAAGCAAAACAAAACAAAACAAAAAAGGCAAGGATTACCAAAAATTGAAACAAATGTCCCTGACAGAGGGGTTTGGGGTGAGTCAAACCCTCATCTGTAGAGTGGCACCTCAAGCCCCTTGATTCTGTCTTGCTGTTTGTTGTGCCATTCACCCACTCTGGGACACCCAGCTGGGCCTCCAGCTCACAGCTGTGGTCTTCAAATGCTGTCTAGGATTCATTCAAATGAGCAGATAGGCATTAAAAGTCCCTCTGCAGACAGTGTATAGGTCCTGCCATCTCTGTAGGAATAATCTGCTGTCTAAACCTTGTCCCTGAACACAACTCACAGCTCTGAGCTTACTTGTATTCTAGTGTTTGCATGGTGCCTTTGAACTGATTCCCTTAATTCAGTCATTGCTCTGTCCTCTTCAGGCTCTTCTTTCTTTAATATTTCAGTTTATCCAGGATCCAGTAGCCCTCTAGGGCCTTCTGGCAGTGAGTGAACACTTCATATATTTTCTACTATTGGTTCTAGCATGTTTCTGCAAATTAAAATTCCACAAATTACTACAAGGATTCTGCTTTCATTTAATGGCATTTGTGATAGAAGAACTTGGCCTTTAATCCTGTCTCCTTCATATGCTTGAGTCCTGCTCCTCCTATATGCTTGAGTTCTCAACTACTTCAAATGCAATTACAATTATCTGTGCTATCACAAAACCTCTTTAAAACACTTGTCCTGGGGTCTCTGGGATTATATTAAAGCAAAGCAACCAGTGTAAGTTAACAGAAATATTAGAATTCATGACAGTCATCTCACGTTCTCATAACTTAAAGGGTATTGTGTGGCTTCCAAGTGCTCGGAGCACTCCAGTCCTAGCAGCCAGAGATTGGACCCTGCATGCAGTGGACAATTTGCTAATGTTTTCACATCTGACTTCTTTCCATTCATTTGGCCCTAACAGTAGCTCAACTCAGCATCCTGCATGGTGAATACTGAAGAAAAATAACTTTTTCAATTCCCTCATTGCTCCTGATTCCTTCCTAGTTGTGCTGTTGACTCACTAATTCCCACCTCTGTGTGTTCCTCATGTGCCACTATATCCCCCCTTGCATATTCAATTTTGTGTTTTATTCATTCATCTCCTCACTACACAAGTGGGTTTCCACAAGGTAAAATAAAAGGCACATCTACAGCATGACCACTGGAAGAGCAAAGGAGTCTGCCCTCCCATCTCTAAGGACTAAGGCACTTCCCATGTACTGCACTATGCATTCCCATGGACAATTGTATCAGGAAAGCTAACCAGCATCTACAGCCTGGCTTGTCTTTTGATAGCTTGTAACCATATCATGAGATTGTAGCTCTTTAGAACTGAGAGTTAGTTTCATTCTGTGCTGCTGAAGTGCTCTGGGTTTATCTTGCTGTTGTCTAAAACGGTATGTTATTGTAGCATATAAAGACTTTTCACGGAGCAAAGTGTCAGAGGCATTTCAGTATTTAATTGCATGATTCCAGTTTGTACTTCCTTTGTGTTCTGTAAAATGCTTCATTATTTTTGACTGAAAAGCATTTTTTACAATGTTGTTATAAGAAGAGTAATATAGCCAGTGGTAGAGAAATTAGAAATGACCTGTGTTTGGAATCTCTCAATTAACCTGGCAGCCTTATAAGCCTCTCTCCATCTGGTGGGTTCTAAAACAGGCATGTGAGGTGAGTTATGCAGGCACTTCTGATACGTTAAGTAAGTCAACTTGGTGGCTTCTTAGCACCAACCCGTGTACACCAATTATGTATGAATGCAAGTTATTGGGAAAGTGTAGGAAAGCATTGGATTTACACGACCCAATTTAGTTTATATGACATGAAATTCTGAGGGATGAGGTTTTATACAGCTTATGTCACTTACACAGGAAAATAAAAAGTTGGGAATTATTAAATTCAAGGCTTTTTAAAAAACCCTCTATGACATAATCGTGTATGTCTCCCTAGGGATTCCTAACGGCCATGAGGCAGGAGACAACTCGCATGAATTTAGCAAAAGGGTGGACACTCGACAGCGTTGTTTTATGCAGTGAAGTGACCAAGATGATGAAAGAAGATGTTGTTGGCCCTCCTCCTGCTGACATCGGGGGAGTTTACATACACGGCCTGTTCCTGGAAGGGGCAGGCTGGGACCGCAGGAACAGTAAGCTGGTGGAGTCAGCACCAAAGGTAAGGATCAAGTGAGTGTAACAGGCTGTGGCACGATGTATGTGCTCAGGGAACACCAGGAAGTGTGTTGAGTGCCTGCAGCCGTGGTTTCACAACAGGTTTTACGAGGGTAACCAACACAAGCGGTGCTGGTAAAAGGACAGACTCTTTACCCACCAGAAGTGAACAAAAAGGCTTCTGTCAGAAAATGAATTTAGGATGCATAGCACTAGAGCAGACCAGATGCTGGGAATCTTGGCTTCAGGGGCCCTAGAAGCACAGTTATGTTTGAATAAAATAGTGCAACCCATAGTCAGTCTTCTTTTGACTGACCTTATCAAAACTTCCAAAGCCTTGGGCTGGGTTTGATATGGAGGTCAGTCTTTGGTTGACTAGACATCCCTAGTGTTGGTTTTTTAATATGAGGAAGAGTGTTAGTTCTGGGCTTATGCTCAGTTATCCATGCATGGAATTACATTACGCTGATGTGACTAAGCAGATTTAAAATCTAGCTGTGGAGTAATGATTAGATGCTATGGTCACAGTCCAGGGAAAACTGACATTGTCTGCACTGGTACACTTTTTCCAAACCGGTGCTAACTGTCCTGGAATTGGAATTGAGGTAATTCCTGTCCATAGGTGAAACAATTCTGTGTCTGACTGAGGGCAAACTTTTCCAAACCAAACCTTGCCAGCTGTAAGTTCTATTGCCTGGTTTGTCAAAAGACACCTTCAAACACGGAGTTTATTCAAGTGCTCTGGAGTGCTCAGCAAGGTTCCGTGTTGCTCTTGGGTTTGGGTCTGTTTTATCCCCTGACAATGTTGCTGTAAGACCTGAGGGGATCTAGTTTGGATAAACACCCAAGAGGCACCTGTCAGCAGTGCAGAGGTAACAAGGAGCATTGCTAATTGCAGCTTGGTCTTTGTAGCTCTAGTCCTACCATTCAGGAAAAAGGAGGTGGGAAAAGAATGGGAAACATCAGTGAAAGGGGCAAAGGATGGAAAAAAGACAATGGTTGCTCTACCCCCTAGAACCACCCTGTCATTTTTCCATCTACCTCCATGGCATGCAGTTTTCCAGGTTTCTCCTGCTTTTCTTTCCTTCCATCAGGCGTCCTGATGGCTGTTGTCCCTGAGCTGGCATGGGCTTAGTTAGTGAGAGTAGAACTTGTGTTCTTGCATGCCCCTCTGCTGAGGTGCTGGTGCTTTTGCTGAAGGCCATCACTGAATCTAGTCCTAGTGTTTAGAATTCAGACACCCTGTCCTGCTTCTCTAATGCTGAGCCCTGTGTATCTTTCAACATTCTCAGGTGCTGTTCACAAGTCTTCCTGTAGTCCACGTGTATGCTGTTAGCACGGCAGCACTAAGTGACCCAAAGAAGCATCACGGAAATGTGTACTCCTGCCCTGTCTACAAAAGGCCTCGGAGAACAGATCTGACATACATTTTCTCCTTGTATCTGAAAACAGTGCAGAATCCTGATCATTGGACTTTGAGGGGGGTTGCACTGCTCTGCAGTTCAAAATAAGGACAGACAGCTGTGAAAGAAAGAACTATTTAGTAAGATTAAGCTGCAGTCAGTATGACTTGCATTGTTATTGTCAAAGTGGTGGCTACCTTCTCACAGGGGTGTTGGAATTAGCAGGTTATATATAGAGATATTGTTAGTTGCACATAGATCAGTTTGTTCACAGCAAAAATACTAAATGTATTTTTTTATTTTCCTGGGAATATCAGAGGGAAAACAACTGCAGGTGTGAATTTGGCAACTGTTACAAAGCAAGTGAGAATATAATCAACTTAACTTGCTCGTAATGGGAGCACTACATAAAAAATTGCTTATGATAGTGGCAACTGCTCTGATATTTTATGGTGGTTCTTTCGTAGATGTTATCTTTCTTCCTAATACAATAATTTTTCATAATATAATATAATTATTTTAAAATTCAACTTTGTAGTTAAAATCTTATCATCCAAAGCGTTATTAAAGCTGTAATGACAAGATAATTAAATGCATGGTAAATCTTTATGTTTATCTGCATGTATTTCAATGCACAGTTTCTTTGATTTTGCATTTTTAAACTTGCTGGGTGGTTTCACTAATAGCTGCTACCATTTTCTTGAACAGTCACTTGTTTATGTTAACAATCATAGAAGCTGTACAAACAGGAGTGTTTATATCTGCACAAGAAGTGGCTTTTGCACATATTAACTCATTTCTAAACCTATATCCACTTATAAGGAAGGTGTGTACACTCCCCATTTTTAGAATGAAAAAAATTTTTGAAGTTTTCTCAGAATAAACACATCTGAACACCAATTTGGCTGTATTAGTATTCATTCCATTTGCATTAGTGCCTGAATCCTGCAAATCAAACCCCCTAACTGCTTTTTGTTCTGTATTTTGAATCAGTTTAGGTAAAAAAAAAAAAGAAGATGACACAAGGCCATTTTTAGGCATAGGTTCACCTGAAATGGTTGAAGTTATTTTTGTGTTAACCACCACTGCTATCTACCCTGTAGCTGAAGGATGATTGATATATCTCTTTAAATAGACAGACAGCTATTGGCAGAAAATGTGTTTGGTTTTTTCACCAGCACAAATTCAAAGCAAAAGAAACTGTTGTTGGATGTTATGAAAGAAAGACTTGCAGTCAGGACTTAGTTAATAGGGGTTTTTTTTCTCCTTGTAAATACTTTCAATTTTTGTATAGCAAGTGTCTAAGAAAGTAGCTTACCCTTTCCCATAGATCGTTTAACTCTGCAGTTAGCAATTGCAGGGCTCTTTCCATGAGGAAGTTCGATATTCACACTCACACCCACAATGAAGTACAAAGTGCCAGTTTTCTTCTTGGAAAACAGAGCAGACAGGGACAGGGTCCCTTCTTCCCACTGAGCTAGGAACAACAGTGCCAGCAAGATTATCTTTTCAAGTGAAACCAACTGTTCAAAAAATATACACCAGACCTCCCTGCAGTGCAGCTGTATCTCAACCAATTTCATTGAGAATTTTGTTTCTGAGAAGGCTGAAGGATTTGGCTTCACAATCATTGATCTTGGAAATTATGAAAAAGATAGGGGGGACTTCAAGCAGCAAAAGGCTCTGCTGTTACACAGAAATTGAGGTCACAAACCATAGTGTTCTCCCCATCTCCTACCTGTATGAGGGGATATGGAGTAATTTAACTTTGATCTCTTGGTACATGTAAAATTCAGGTCAGTAACACTGATAATAATTTAAAATTTAAAAAGTATACATTAAAAGACTTTGCACACCTGAAGAACTCACTGCTTGCTATGAAAACAAATCATCTGCTGATGATTGAAGTTAAAAGTAAACAATAAAAAATGTGTATTTGATAGTGGTTATATCTGGTGCTATGTGATAAGCTCCATGGAAACTGTTTGTCAAGTAAAATGGGAAAATTAAATGCTATATGAAGAAACTCTATAGGCAATGGTGTTCTAGCACTTAGTGTTCTGCTGTATAAAAATGCAAATAAATAGCTTATTTGAACATCAACATTTTCATTTCAATAACTAAACCCTGTTTGTCAGTTTAGGAAAATGCCCAGTCTTGCAGAACAGAATGCAAGCCATATTACTGAAGAACCAGAAAAATCAAACAGTATTTAACTGAAGATAGCTACAGTTTTATACAGAACTGGAAGAAGAACATAAAGTCACTTCGTGCCAGAAACGCTTTGTATAACTAGTAAAAAAGCCACCAAACAAAACTTTCAATCTATCTTATAAGCAAAACCTTTTTTTTCCTTTTTGCATGTAATTACAGTAGAGTGGAAGTGAACAATTTACTGTTGACAGAAATGTGTTCCTCTCCCTGTCTCCCTCTCTTGCTCTATCCTGCCCTTCCATTCACTGGAGTTGCTGCTGCCAATCTGACAACATTAATTTGATTTGAAATGTCACTGGCATAGTAAAACATTGACCTTCCCCAACCAGTGTTTCCTAGTTACTATTGGTAAAGCTATTTCACTCCAAATGTGATTTACACCAGACTAAATGAAAGAACTGGCAGGCAGAATACTTGAAATCAAACGAATTATATTTAAATGATAGATTAACAATTAGCTGAAAGTCCTCAAACAATGTATATAGATAACCAAGTTATGCTCTTCTGTTAAAATGAATCCAAGATATTAAATACAATCATACAGCTTTTGGCAATATTGTACAAGTTTCACACAGATAGTAATGACTAACATTGCTTTAGATAAGTGCTTTGAAGGCAACTCTATTTAAGAATGAAGAGAGCAATACAGTCCTGCACCCCATGTCAGCGTAGCAGTCATGTTTACAAACATATCTGATGTCAGGGCACTGGCTCCTGAGCGTTGCAAATAAACAGCATTCCATAGTCCAAAGGGTGTCTGTCTCATAATCCCTGAGGCTGTGACTGGTCAATAATGATGATGATAGGAAAAAAAGAAGTGGGTTATGGATTGGCCCTGTACATCTGTGACTTTGTAGAATAGATTTTAATTGCAGTGAAGCTCAGAAAAAGCACAGAGAGTGGAAAAAAACCCAATTCCCTTTTCTGGTCAGTTATGCTCATAAACCCTATGATCCTCTGTAAAGAATAATTTTTTTTTAAAAAGATCTGAAGGACACTGTAGTTACAATATTCTACTTTTTCTCTTTATCCAGAACCCACACATTCATCTTATTCCACTTTCACTGCTTTATATCATTACCTTTCTCACAATCTCATCTTTCCAAAACATGAATACGATATCTCTTTCCCTTTTCTTCCCGCTATTCCATATTTAATGTGTCTTCTTTTTTATTCTTACTCCATAAGTGCACAAAATGCATTGCTTACTTACATTGAACCTTCCTGTTCCAGAACTTGGAAATAACCTGTAGTGATTTCAGAAGCTTCTCTTTTCCACTAAGTAAAAACACAATATACTCAAAACTGTATAATCCTGCCACATTTTTTCACACCTTGGGTAAAGAAGGAATATGCTCTTCCTGCTTTTTCTGTCAGGGCCCTTAAATGATAATATTTATACAGCTAAACGACGTTTTCTATAGTTCTTCCTTTTGCTAATATGAAGTAATAGCTTTGTTATTAGATGAGTTGGTATAAGATAATGGAAATAAATTATACTGTTGTACATAAAACGATGAGAGTGATTAGGCTGTAAAGTGACTGCTAAATCAATCTTGGAAATGCAGCAGATTTCCATCTCCCTTTGACATTGCGAGTTCCTTTGGGGTTAATGATGGCTATCAGCACACGCTGAGACAGAGGGGGAGCCCCATCATTCAGTTCGCATGGCTTGACATTTGTCAGGAAGACAACACTACAGACATCTGTGTGGATGGCAGAACAACACCAACACGTTTTGTGATAATAACACAAATTCACACATTTTTCTAAAGCTGAGTGAGCACATACTGTGTTCTCTCTTGCTCAGTGAGGACAGTATGGTGTGTTTGCTCATTGATTCCTTATGCTGATTGCTTTAAGTCTAGCAAAGGGACGTCATCATCACCTCCTCCTCCTTCTTTTCTTTCCTGCTTAAGAACGACTTCTGGGATAGTCACTCCTATTTCAGTTGACTGGGAAGCACCTTTTGTTGCACTATTCTTGTCTTTCTTTACCTTTGTGATCACTTCTGTGTAAGAGATTTCTTCAGTGAAGGGCTCTGCTGCTGCGAGCTCAGAGGCAATGTGTACACTGGCGTCCTGGATCCCCTCCTGACCTTCAGCCCCTGTTCGTTCTTTATTTTTTTTATGGATCTTGAATGTCTCCTTCTTTGGGGCAGCTTGTGAAATGGTTTTCTTGATCCTTATCCCAGATTGTTTCAGTCTCTCTCCTGACTGCCTGATCCTCTCTCTCCTCTCAGGGGTCACTATCCTAGTTTGAAGCCTGTTTACTTTCTTGCCAAAATTTTGTCTTGTCTTTTGGATGTTTTCCCTTGAAAATGCCTTTTTGATGTCATCAATGCGCCTCATGCCTGATTTCTTGAACTTTGTTGCTTTGCTTTCTTCAATATAATATTCTTCATCAGAAGACAGATCATCAGGTGGGAAGAAATCATCCTCTAGAGTTTCACCTGCTGTCATCTCTTTGATAACAGAGAGAGATGAAGGACACTCAGTTTCCTCCTGTGAATAAAAGCAGAGAGTCATCTTCCAACAAGTGTGTTTCAAAAGGACGGTGGTTCAAGCATTTTAATTTTTTTTGTTGGCTTGTAGTTAATTAGTGCGAACTGAAATGTAATACTGTGACAAAGTAACGTGGGCTTGTATTATCGTACTTGATCTATGAAAAATACAAATGTCAAAAGAAATCTTTACCAAGTTCTGTAAAGACATTCTATTCCTGATTAAAGATTTCTTTTCACCGTGGTTCTACCTGAAACTAATTAATGCAATGGTCCTATGAGTTCACTGGGGTTTTTTTGGAATTTATCTGCTTCTCAGAGATCATGCCTAGATCCATTATTCCTCACCATTAAGAGCAGACACTCAGTAGACAAAAAAGGCTCTTGTGCTTGTGACACGTGTATACTCTCTAAGCAAGTGCCCCATAATACCAGTAGCTTCAGTCCACTACTGTTACTAAGACAATTGTGCATTTTTGACTGTTTGGAACTTAGCAAACATTTCTGTTTCTGCCCAGAAGGGGACGGACCCCAATATATGACCTTAGCTGTGCTGGCGCTGCAAGGGGACAAAGTACGTAAAGAAATGAGATATTCAGTAAACCCAGTACATACAATTCACTCAGCACCTGCACCATTGCTGAGGTGAACTTAATTTGCTCCATCTGGAAATGTATGATATTTCCAAGCAAGCACCTCTGTCTACTGTGGTGAGCTTGGTGACCTGTATGAGTATGTAGAATTACATATTGATAGTATACATCTGGTGTATATCAGCTGCATGCTTGGAAGTGGTGACTATCCTAGGTATCCTTGCCCTAGGAATTCATGCAGCTTCTCCAAAGAAAAATTCCTCAAAGTTCAAGGATGTGGAAGATTTCCAAAAGCTCTCCACAGTAAATAAAAGATTTACCAAGAATCACTAAGTGGCTAGGGACATCTGAAAAAAAAAAAAAAAAGGAGGGGAAGAAGCTTATGGCAATGAAGGATTTATCTGAACAGGGAGAATCTCCTAAGAAAGTTGTTTCCCTGATCTAAAGACTGCTGTCTGCATGGACAGTACAAATTTGTGGCTCAGTGTCTGTGAGTTACTTCTATCTAGAAGTACTGGTGTATGCGGAGTAGAAAAACCGTAACTTGTTGGAAGTGTATGACATGGACAATGCCACCCCCTTCTTCCCTACCAGCTTTTTACGTGCATGTGCTCTTCTCCCAGGAGGAGCAGCCCTTTGGGCTGCAGACAGGTACAACAGCTGTATCAGACTTCTCCAAGCTGTTTATTAGTACTAACTAGTTCAGCTCATTTCTGAGGCATAACTGTCAGGACTCTACCCTTATTATTATCATCCTAATGTAGAATAAAGGAGATACTGAAGTTGTGAACCTATGAACAGCAGGTCAGGATATCTGAATATTTTGCTGTGAACTTGTTTCCAGCCAAGAAGACGTGTGTCATTTTTTACAGTCACTCAGTGAGTCATGTTATTTTACTGAGCACTAGCAATACATAAAATAACATACATTGAGCTATTTGACAGATAAATCCCACTTAAGAGTCTGTCATCATGCCATGGCTTCAATAAAAACCCTCCAGTAAAATAGTTGTTAATGCTTTGAAAAAGTAGGGACAAATTATGTTACATTGATTACAGCAGAATGTTATTCAGCTCATCTGTCAAAATCAGCAGGAACAAAACTACAATGCCTTGCTAATAATCATCTTCATTAACATGTGCAAATTAACATTAATTATATAAAGACTTCTATATATAAACATAATCCCTTTTTTTCTAAAAATTAACTAAAACACAGCTGGATAATAATTCCTCAAAGTTTTTAAAATTATACCCCACTCCTTCAGCTGGAATGGTAACAAAAATGTTTCCAGAATGAATATTCTGAAATTTCAGTACATACTGAGATGAATACAATACGGTGAAAGGAGTACGACTTTCATAAGATTACTTTTTAAAAGGAGGGAAGGCAGGGAGACTATTTTCCCTGCAGTATTTAAGCTGTCTTCCTTCGGAAGAAGAACACGTGTGTCTGTACTTCTTGTCAATTGCCAGATTTTTACTGTATTTACCTTTAGTCTATTAGCTAAAGAAGAGAACACTTTAACTTTAATATACACAGGTTAGAGTTAAAAGTTATGGACAATAACATGAGATGAAGATCTTGTAGATGAGACACAGAAACTAGAGCTGCAGATCCTGAGAAAGGTTTTCATTCTCCTACAGACTCTCAGAATGAACTTCGCCAAATCTTTGATTTTCTCCTTTTCCTTGGTTTCTGCACACATCTTGCAGAATCAAATGTAGCAAGGCAAAACATTAGTGTGAGTTTCTATCTCCCCTCAAAATTTCTGGATGTTGCCAAAGTGGAAAGTATTAGTGAACCTCCCTAGCATGCTAGGGAAGTTTCAGAATAAAAATACAGTGATTTAGGCTCAATAGGTGAACTTTTTCATCTGCTTCCTTTCTCTCTCCTCCTCACACCCATTTCTTCTTATCACTAGATACCAATGGGGCAGAGAGAAGAGAGGAGCTCATCCTTCCTAAGGCAGGAATAAGAAGTTTTAGTACCAGGTGGAAAGGAGATGGAGTCAAAGCATATAGCTACCAGCTCCTTATAGACTCACTAAAACCAAAGACCAAACACCTACTGATTTCAGAAGCACAGAACAAAGCCCTAAACTGGGTGACAGCTGTCTCCTTGTCTAGAAAGCAGATGGGACTGGCAAGAGCAGGACTGGGCAGTCCAGGGAGTTGAGCCATTGATGCTTCCACCTGCAAGCTTTTTGTTAAAAATCTGCTTAAGCACTTTGCTAAGAAGGACTCACACCTGCAACCACCACCTCATGGGAGGTAAGGAAGGATCTAAAATGAGAGCAGGAGATTATTTCACAGTAAAAGATGATACTAAGCAGACAATTATCTTTAACATGATTTCTTGAGGAAAGAGGCATGCAATCATGGTCTGTCTATCGATTAATACATAGGACATGTACTCTGCTTTCCTTGCCTACTGGCAAAAACCAAACACATGCACAGGCCAGAATCAGAAAACAAATCTGTGGAAGCTGAGCATTCCCCTTCCCTTTCATCACTCCTTCTAGGTGGAGCACCTGCAGAGGGTGCTCACACTGGTCCTGGTGTGTTTGTTGGCCATAATCACTCATTGGCCCTAATCTCCTGGAAAGTTATCCACTGCTCAACACACTGAAAAGAAGCTTAGACCTTTCAAATGGAACAGTATTTTTTCCTTCTCTGCCAAGAAAAAAGCTGGTAAAGCTGTCAGGTAAGTGGTTGATTTGCAAGTTGTTTTGGTTTTGTACAAGCAGTGTAATATGTTATATATTATGCATCTCTCACCTTCTCACCCTTACACAGCCCCTCCATTAACACAGAAACATTTGGGCATTTTCTACCAATTGGAGAATGGAGCTGGGTTCTGACACAAAAAAATAAACTCTCTTCTGCGAAGCTGGCTGTGATTTGAGTCATTCTGTCTGTCCCCCCAAGATGACATCTGTTCTAAGCAAACATGCCATGGCCCAGGTACCTCACTTGTAGATCTGAACCTTGTCAGGGGACAAGGGTGCTGACAAGAGGGGTTGTGTGTTATGAATGGGGGTAGAAGGGGAGAGGGGAGAAAGGAGACAGATTAGATGGTGTTTCAAAACTGGGAATGTTTTGGAGAAATGCATGTATATGGAAGGAAATTAAGTCTGAAAAGAGAAAGACGTCAGATTTTGTGGTAGCTTAGGAGGGACTGAAAGCATTGGTTGAATGATAAGGGAAAATCCTGGCGACGTTTGGAGTTGTAGTTGCAGGGTAATTAGATCCACTGCTTAAGAAACAACTTTAACAGACAAAACTTTAAGGTATAACTCCACAACAGAACACTTGTACAATTCAGGAATGGCCAGTGATGTCCCTGTTTGCAAAAAAAAAAAGCATCTTAAACATGAACTTTGTTTTTCCTATTTTTTGAGTATTTAACCTCTCAAATATGCCTAGCCAAAGAAGTTTGAGTTTCTAAGGGCCTGGCTGAGTACAGACTAAACATATAAGTCAACTTCAGCTTTGTTGAAGAAGGCCAACATGGCATTGACTTGAACAGATGGCTCCAGGGACAGAGAATATTGAAACCCAACAGAGTCTGACTCCATCACTGGCAGTTTCACACTCTGCTCTCATTTCAATTTAATTCACAATTAGAAAATGTTCAAGGGGACAAAGCCTGTGTCCTTCAAATGCTCGTTTCACTCTTCATGTTTTTCATCAGCTGCCAAAATTCTGGGTGCTCAGCACCAGAGGAGAGGGCACTGACCAGTTTGCAGGCACTGCCAGAGTCTTCTGATCTGAAGAAAGGGATCACAACAGTAGCATTTTTTCCCGTAGGATATAGCAAGGCATTTATGAAGGAAGGCTAACACACCTGCTCCTTAGCTACGCAGAGTGAAAGGTGCTGACTTTTCCACCTCATGGAAACCTTAAAACCAGTAGGTAAATAATCTTAAATGTAGCAATGCCTCTAATCAACACTATGAGACTCTCAAGGTGGCAATGCTTGGATAATTGAAACCCGAAGGGGAAAAGAGGCTGTTTCAAAATGTGCCTGCTTGATAACCCTGCCTGCACAGTCAGGCTCTTCTCATCTCTGGGAAGAGAAAGGGGGGAAATGGCAGAGCAAATTGTTTAACAATGTCTCAGGTATTTTGCAGCAGTGGTGTCCTGGCAAAGATCAGGTTGGCTCTAAAAGCAGCCTCCACTTACTGCTATGCTAAGGAGCAAATAAGATAAAGAGGGCTGCTGGAAGAACATTGTGCCTTCAGCAAGGACAGTGAGGCTGGGAAAAGAAAAGAGGGTTGTTGAAAAGATTCCCTCACAAACTTATTAGCTAAATTTCCACTCTTTGCAAGCACAGATGGGATCAAAAATTGATAGCAGCAGTAGTTTTATCTTCCTTCAGAAAAGATGTGTTGCTCATTTAGAGTTCACTTTATTTGCTAGGTGAAGCAATGACATAATGTCACTCTACAACAATACTTAGGCTTTAAGTGCATTAACAGTTTTAATATAATTTCAACAAAGATTTTATTATGCCATTTGGAAATGAAAAATAATGGAATTTGAGGGCATTTTAATGGATGTAGCCAGTTCAAGAGCTTTACTTCCCCTGTCCTTTCATGTTTTTTGGCACATGTATTCTAGGTTTGTATTTCAAAGCTCAGACTGGGCTTCAAAAGTTGGCAAAGAGAAAAAAAGGTAATACATTTTATTACATGTAAATATTTGCTAGAAATGCTATAAACTGGCTTTGTGTTCTCTTCTCAAATAGCTTCAAAATGTAACTCTAACCAGATTTAATAAAGACAACTGTTATAAGCCTTCACCTATTATCTAATTTCAACCAATACTTTAGCAGAGCAAAGCTTTTTAAAATTAAAAAAAAATCAGAGAAATCCAGAATTACCAAGTAATTCATTTTTTATATATCTAACATAATGTATCTATATAATTATATATTGTATATATGTATATATAAAAGCAGGACTCAACATGCTCCTAAAGAAACTGCTCACAGCATAAGTAGGGAGGAGAAACTTATGAAACTCTGTAACTTTGAGTCATTGTCTTGCACAGGGAAAAGGTCACAGCAAATGATCTTTCAGCCTTGGGATGTGTGACAGGGAAGGTGCAGGTGCTGCGTAACGTAAGTGCAGATGGGACTGACTGGTGGTCACCTGACAATTCTGAAGCAGAGCACAAGCAGCAAAGTGGTCAAAGGCCACCCAGTGCCTGCTCTGGCACTGCTGCCATGTCTATGACATCTGGTGATGCAAATCATGGGCAGCTCATGGGCAGGAAACCACGGTGTCAAAATGTTTAAAAAAAAAAAATCTTAGAAATTTGCATGCTGAATGAATGATTTGTTATTCAAACTGGTCGCCAAGGTAAAGCAGTAAAACATCTCCTTGAAATTGTGCTCTAAATCAATATGAAACCACTGATGAATAAGCAATTACAAGTCATTCAGTACTTTTACTCATATTCTAACAGTCAAGAGTGAAGCTTTCTAAATCTCAAGTGATCCCTTCATTTCTTCGGCAAATATGTCATTTCAGAATCTCTGCCAGCAGGCCAAAAAGCTGCTCAGATGAGAGAGAAATAGGTTTATTTTAAAAGGCCACCTAAGGAATTTTATCAAATAAAATAGACAGAGAATAAACACTTCAGCATATAAGACTTTATGGGCAAGTGATGTTGCTTGCATTTGGAATTGTTTTTACATAATGGAAAACCAACCTGGTCAGAACAGTCAACTCCTCTCATTTCTCTTTTGTAAAGCCTAATACACATCCCTTTTACTTAAATTCTGACAGAAATTCATTAATTCAAGTACCAGCATACAATGACTACAAAGAAGCTCAGCTCATTCTCCCATTATCGCTGTCTGTAGCTTGCAGCAGTCAATGAGTAACCAGTACCCAGTTACACCACATCAGTGGAGAAGCCCTTGGCTCCAGGCTACCACATGCTGCATAAAAAGGACAACTGCAGCTTCAGGGAAAAACAAAAGCTTCACACTGCCTTAGCTTTGCTATTGCTTTATGGAGCTAGACCAGGGAATAGCTCTGCAGGTCAGTTTGCAGGCATGCAATCAAACTGCCGAAATTTCTCATTTCTAATTTGTCTGGAAGCCCATAGTGAATGAAGGAGAAAAAGCATCACTAGTTGTGATAAGACAAAAAAGATATTTGGTAATGTTTTGATTTATGCGTTCATCGCACGGTGACTGCTCCTACAAGTCAACTAGACCAGCGAAGGGTTCTCAAGCACAAGCGAAAGCCAGGCAGTTATCAGCAGATGCTGAACTTGTCTGCCCAAGTAACTGTGTCTCCACATGAACTCATTTCTGGACAACCTTTCAACTAGAGGGTAGAACAGGTACTTATAATGTAGAAACTGTATCCAGAAGTAGGTGTCTAAAACAGGTTGGGAGAATCAGGTTCCATACACTTCTCTCCGCTTACTTGAAGGGAGTTCCCATGCCAAATGTACAAATATTTGTGATGCAGAAGTCTTAATGCCTGGCAAGATGAGTCCTGCCCCAGACCCTAAACTTGATGTTTGTGACTTCACATATTCCTCATGTCTGTGCCTGTGCTGTTTTGATCAGCTTTATTCCTGTACAAAAGGAAATATTGCAAGGTTCAGCTATCTTCTGTAGAGCTGATAATGTGAATCCCAACTGCATGTCCCCAGTCAAGTCCATTCCTGAATCTGTGCCTCAGGATCAAAGGGTATTGCTGAATGGCTGGATTTGATGATCTCAAAAGGTCTTTTCCAACCTAAGTGATCCTATGACTCTATTCTAAGATACACATGGGCCCACAGAAGCCACAGCTCCTTGTGACAAGTCATTCCAAGCAGCCTCTAGGACCATGAAGAAGTGGCATGGCACAGGAGGCTCATGGTGTATCTGTGCTCCTCTGCTGATTTGCAGGGCAACCACAAGGAAAGCCCTGAACAGCTGCACCCAATGCAAATGTAAACCAAGATCAGTTGTTTCCACCACTCTATGCTAATAGGTGGAGAAAAATCAGTGGCAGCCCTGAGAAGGTGACAGCCTGTACCCCTGTGAGGATCATCACAAAGGGGGCTGCAGATCAAACAAGGTAGAGTCAAGTTTATAATCTAGTATGAACACAGTCCTGTGAAATATGCAACCTATTTCATTTTAGGAACACAGAGGTAGCCCCAACATCTCTTTTTTTGTAATTATTTTTTTTAATTTCCCTTTCTTCTCGTTCCTTGCAAACACATGACTAGAAGCACAGTTTTTCCTTAGCTGGTTGACAGCCTCTCCATGAGCAGCTGCTGCACAGCACGGGGCCAGTTCTGTGCTTTGAACTGAAGCGGTGGGCTCGACACTGCAAACAAGGGGCTCTTGCGACCCTCTCTGACACAATCGTTGGGTTTATTTCATTCTCTGTATTCTCAGCAGAGGCAATTACCTGTCCCAGCTGTAAAAATATTTATAAGGTTTCTACCGCAAGACTCCAACAAAAGCCCTGTGTCATTGGGCTGCTGAGGCCAGTGTTCTGCTGTCACAGGTAGTCAGTCAATTTACACTACTTTTTTTCCCATTAAGTTTTCAGGCTCCATTTTAATAGCAATTTAGATTTTCTTCTCTTCCCTTGGGTTCTAAAAAAAGATTTTGTCCAGACCCTGATGTCTGTAGGACTGGAGACATCCATTTATGGTTTCAGATCAGAGCTAAAAATACAGGAATTGGCACCATGTACACTCATATTAAGATTATTCCAGCTGTAAAGGTAATTTGGTTTCTTGTCTGTGTTTCTTTCTATGAACTGACAGCTTCCAATTTCGAGCATGGTTTAGTACTATAACACCTTTTCTCTACCAAGATTTTTAATGAAAATATCGCACAGTTGACAAAGACGGTCTTAGAAAAACACTTCTAGAAACCCATTGCAAGCTTCACTTCACATTTCAGCACATAATGCCCTGTCACCTGTTGTTTTTCCAGATTATCTAAGATACCAGGTACATAAATATGAGAAAGGATAAGACCTCATGTTTCTGCAAAACAGAAAAATGATCAAATGTGAGCTACCTAGAACAATCTGCTCTTGGTCAGCTATTTAACTCCATGCTACTAAAGATTCTGTTCTGCAGAGCCCTTTTTGAGCCTGCCATTCTTATGCCCGAATGGTACCAGATTGATGGCAATGGCTCAGATCATTACCTTTGCCTTTTTCTAAACAGAATTGTTATGTTTGCTGCCTTTCATATCACGGGTACTCTCACAGGCTTAGCTCAGACAGCTGTAATTGAAACTCTGCACCAAGGGACAGAGAGTTTGTGAGTCTGATCTCTCTGTGTCTTCATCTCCTGAGCTTGTGACACCCTGAGTTCTACTGCCACTCCAGATGAAACTGCCTCCACTTCAGATTTCCAGATCATTGTCCCCATCTTGATCTCACCATTTTTACTTTCCTAGTCATTATACCACACAAGGTCAGTGGACAGAAGACAATTATATTTTAACTTATTTATGCATAATATCAGCAGCATATGCAAGGCTGCTTCTTGCGAGCCTTTCCCTGTGCGTGTGGTGGAGCAACCACAGGGCAAAGAAATCAGTTGTAACATGACTGTGTAGGCCAGTCAAGCCATAACCTTACTTGGTTTATGACATGTCCACTGATTTTAAATGTCAGACAGCAGTGAGTGAAACAAATGCACACATCCCTTCATAGGAAATCGTTACTTGTTTATGGTGCTTATGTGAGTAATAATAGAAAAAAGCCCAGTAACAGCAACATGGACTTTCTGGTGCCTGTGCATTCCCATTTAAAGAGGGACTTGAAGAACATGAAGAAAAGAAAATGAAACAAGTTCTTTCAGGGTTAAAAAAAAAAACAACCAACCCTTTAAATTCTGAATAATTTACTCAGAATGATTTAAACTGTTAAATGCTCTTTAACTTCAGAGAAATGATAGCTCTTACAGCTGGTTATTCAGACTAACCTGAACAGAAGCAAGCAGTGACCTGTACAACCTACAACATCTTTTTTATTCCCTACTAGAGTCTCAGGGCACACAGCACTCCAGGGTCAAAGACCTCACTAGAAAGTCTGAAATAACCTGGCATTTTTAATCATGCAGTCAGCCTAGGGAGGAAAGCTGCCTGATACCAAATCTTTTGCTCAAAATGAATGCTCTCAATTCCCTAATCATTCTGCTCAAGGATGATCACTTTGTCTCTTTTTTAATGTGAGGATATCACCAACTCTTTCATCATTGCTGAGGTCTCTTGGGACAATCTCCTTCAGCCAATGATCCTTTTCAAGCTGCCTACCTCTTCCATCAATGATAACATCAAAGATATCCACTTGAAAGAAAATCTTTAGCATTTAATTGGTGTTTCCTTTCTCCTCATATGCTGATGTTCTGACAAAAGTGAAAACTAAAACCCACATGTGCTCACCCATGTAGGCATTCCACGCCAGCAACACAGGGGTCATTGGCTCAATCACAATGTCCCAAATAGTTCATCAGAAAAAAACCTCACTACAGAAGAGCTGTCAATCACAACCACAGAGTAAACAGCGTGGTTATATCCATTTGTAATGTATAGTGAAGGGAGTGCTCTGATTCTGTAGCTATTAACAGACTCCTACCCATCACAGCCAAGCTCCAGTCATTCAGGTTTTGGCACTGTTTTGGCCTACCCTGGTGTAAACCGACAGTGTGAAAATCACTGCACTTGTGTGAGAGAGACTTTCGTAAGTGTACCTGTGCCTTGCAGTTTGAGTGCACTCTTGACTACCTAGTGTGTTCCAGTTTTTGTGCAGCACTGCAGTTATCTTCCTCCAGAAAAGTGTTATATGCCAGATCCTAAAGGGATCAACATGTCTGACCCTCCTCCATGCAAGAGGGAAAAGGTTGTTTGATCCACCTTACAAAAGGGATGGCAGCTAAAGAGGGAGTCATTCATGTTCTCACTGACAGTTCTAAACTACCATAGGAAGACTGAAAGACAACAAAAAATGCTAGTTCCCTTCCTGAAAAGTACCACCTAAGAATTAAACATACAGAATAGGGTGCAGGTCATTCTTGTCCAGAAAAACCAGCAGAGAGATCAGAATCTTCTAATGAAGGTGATTCTTAGAGAAAATACACATTGCCAGAGCCAGGTATGCAATACCTGGAAATACCAAGGCTGTTCTTTACATCTGCATATAAATCCATTTTGACCATACTTTACTATATTTTTAAATAAACAACAGCTCATGTCTTGCTAGCAGAAAAAAAATCACATTATGTAATGAATACTGTTTTAAGAAGAAATATTTTCAAAGCATTGGTTCTGCTGCAGTCATTATGGTAAAGGCCCATCAATGAAATGGCATTATGCCATTAACCAGGGGAGTCACAGATATTTATTACCTTTAGCTGGAAAATGATTTGCAAGCAAAAAGTGAAAGTGCCTGTTTTCTACTCCATGATGATGATGATGCAGCTTGCAATAATTGTAATAATAGGACAGATTGGGCCTGTACTTTCTACTGAACAACCATAGTAAGTCATCCAGTCAGAAAGGCACTGTTTGTCTGTATATGGTACTAACATAATATTAAAGAGGTCATATTCCATACCTTAAGCTTTTTCTTTTTTTTTTTTTCAGCTATTTCTTCCCAGTAGTAGAAAATGAAGTAGTTAAGAAAGCTAGATTATGCAAGAGAATTTGTCAGCTGTACACGATGGTGAATATACCCAGTGAAACACACGGCTCCATTCATTGCAAATGATGTTATTTATGTACAAACAGATGCAAGACCAGGACGCAAAGCTGAGTGATGGGGGGGCATAGTGTTACTCATGAGGGGTGGTATTTTCAAGAATGCCTAGTGAGGAATACAACTCATTTGAGAGAAGCTTTGGCGACTTGCTGGTAAAAAAATAGCAACTATGCTTCTCGCAAAAGATTAAACACTCTTACTTTCTACTGACCTGGGAAACTAGGAAGTTCCAGCAAAAGCAGGATCAGCCATTAAACAAATGTGTTTCACAGCTCTCATTGACAAGACCCCATGAACTGCCTGCACTATTTGTATGGATGTGAGTGACACCATGCTGTTTCATGAATCTTCTCTTGAAACTTCTCACAAAACTTCTCTTCAAATGCAATTATTTGTAAGTACAATGAACATCCTAGAATAAGGTCAGTGAAAGAAAACATATTAAGTCCTTGCCCAATATGATTGAAATAACAGTGTTTTTTGAAACAATTTCCAAAGTAGAGCATGCAAGGAAGTATTTGTTGTCATGAAGGGTTTGTGGGTCTGAGCTTTAGTTTGTGCATATACTGCTATACACTGAGACAATGAAATATGTCCAAATTTGTCAGCAGTATGAAAACCTGGGCAATGCTGCAAGTCAAACAAACCATGTTTTGAAATTAGTGTTAGAGTAAAGCGCGTGTTTCAGGGAGCGTGAAAACACTTTTTCTATTTGTACTTCTACCTAATACGGTGAAAAAAATAACAGATATGAATGTCAGGCATGGTTTGTATGACAAGATTTACCGGGCCTGCCTCATATTACCTTTCAGAAGGCAGCAAATAGTCCTTGCTGATCTGCAGTTAATCTTACACGACTGGCTCAGAAACCTACCCACACTAATAATAGACCCTATGTGCTGCTGCCACTAGGTTCATGCTGAAAGGCACTGGGGAGTACAGCTCAATGTTAAAGAAAGCACAAAATAGCTCCTATGTTGGACAGACCACACCACTTGGTTTGTTAACCATCATCTACCAGAAATCACCAAGGAGGTGGCAAAGCAACAGTACCACAAGAAATCAGGTTACCTGATAGATCACGACCCGGAATTTGTTTTTTCTCAGCATCTCCTCTTGTTTTGCTTTCACCTTCCGCACACTGGTGCTCTGCCTCTCCACGCGCGCCCGCACCTCCTTCATGGTGGAGCTGACTTTGCGGGTTTTCTCCAGTAACTTGTTCACCGTGAAGCCAGTATTGCCGTGAGCCTGGGCGAGCTTTAAAATGTCAATCTGTATGGTCTTGATGGCATTTTCCATCTCCCTATGCTTCTCCTCTATCCTTTTCTGGCTTGCCTGCACACTGTCGACAATGTTGGCCACTTTGTCCAGGACCGTCACAATCGTGTAAGCTGCATCCTGTTCTTCTTCCTCCTCGATGACACTGGAGAGACGATTTTGGTGTGTTTTGTCTGCCTCTGAGGTGACTTCACGGCCATCCATTTTGCCTGCCTTCAGCCAGGTTGGAGGGAGGCGAAGTTTCGGTGATCCTGCCAGAGCGATTCTGGCGCTGTTGCAGGGAGCCAGGGCGACAGCTGGCTCCAGCGATGCTCAAAGTAGGGCGTGAAACGCCGCTCCTGGAGCTTGGTCAAATACTTCTGACTACAAAATATCCACACATGATTGTTCAGATACTTTCAGCAACATGAAACCCCTAAAATTAGGAAGCAATATCTGGAAAGGAACATACGTTTAAAGGGTCACGCTTCTGTACTGATGAAGTTATTAGTGTTAATCCAGGAAAGTTAAGTAACTTGCTAATTAAGCAGGAAAGCAAACTTGCATATTTTTAAAGATCTACTTTTGTTTTCCTGTTACAGGAGTGCTTTCCTCTGAGGGAATTCAAAAAGCGGTCAGGAAAATTAGCACGGTTGTTTTTTCCAGCAAAACAACTTCAGGTCTTCCTTCAGCTTGCTGCAATTACCCCATAGGGTAACAAATAAACACACTAAACCAGAGGCAATATAGTGAAAACGTTGTATTGTGACATGCTTTTCCAGTTCAAAATGTTGAAAGCATTTTTTTTTTTATTGAACAAATTATTAAATCCTACATGCAAAATTCTGAAAGCCTAAACTACATGTTAAAACAGCTGACCACATCCTATTCACACTTTATCTTGGGATCTTTCAAACAACAACTAACAGCCTATTAATATAACTATGACCAGCAGACTAATTTGGATGGACTTCTTTAGCTCTTGAAAATACTCTATACAAGAGCACTAGTAATTCATTCACTTTTATTTTTTTTATTTTAATCACAAACACTATACAATCCATATTGTAGGTGTTAAAATGCATTTTCTTTAAAAAAGTTTAAGAAATATTAAAACAGTTTTAACAGTGATAAAGTAGGCTTTATTCCAATTACTTTTGTTCAATTATTCAACACCAATTTTGACAATACCTAAATCTACTAAGACCTACTTCTTCTTTTGGACCTGTGCCATCTGTTCTACCAGGTAACTTCCCAAATTAAGAAATTTATAATTTTCCTCTTTAAAAATAAATTGTTGGAATTATTTACGAAGATGGCAGTGCTTAGACCCAGCCCACACATTTTATAAATATGTTACAACTACACACAGCACACAGCTTCACAGTTCATGCGATAGGCAGTGTCTAAAAAATCAGTTACTAACTTCCAAAAACATTTAAATATCTACGGTATTTAAACACAGTGTTTTCTAGTTCCTCATAAGAAAAGTAAGCTGTAAACATTTTTACCTTTAGTTCATGCCTTGTTTGTTAGGTAATGTGGACTTATTTTGTTGGTTTGTTGGGGTTTTTATAAGTCTACAACCATTGTTGGAATAAATCTGTGTTCCCAAAAATATTACATTCCATGGATAAAGCACAAGTCTATTATATAACCATGTGATACAGATACAGAAAATGACCTACTGTATTCAAAAACATAAAAGTAAAGATACTAAAACAGTCCATAGCTGTTAGAGCTGACGCTTTCAGAATACAGACCAACATTGTTACACTAAAAATGTTCAAAAATAAGGCCTCTGAAATAAATATTTCCATTCTTTAAAAAAAGATATAATAAAAATGTACATCACATGGTCAATGTAAGTATAAAAAGCACTAAGTTAAACCATTCTGGATGATGTATCTGAAGTAAAATGGCCTAGGTTTTGCTTCTGCCGACGTCCTCTATTGTTTTTGGGGCATTTTCTGTTAAAAAAAAGAGAGAAAGAAATAGAAAAGAAGGGCTGATTTTGTAGATGCCATATATAATTAAGCCTAGCAATGACATGTTGACTTAATTTTCTGTACTTAACCCTAGTAAGGAGTCTATGAGCTGTGCTGACCAGTGGGACACTCCTGCAGTTCAGTACTGGACTGTCACTTGGGAATATCTGTAGGACCCCAGATCATTCAGAAGGGAGCTTTGCTTGAACTTGAGATTGAAACCAGCACGTTGCTACATCCTTCAGCCTTGATCCAGCAAAATGCATTCCATGGTGAATGATTGCATTAGCTTTACTTCATATATATTTCATATTTAAAACCCAGTGGATGGTAAGACTGGATCAATCAGTCTTTTGAAATGCTGGACCCCCGGATGCCTTGTTACTCACAGCAGCCCATGAGACAGAGCCCACCCAGGACTCTATGTGGGATGATTCAGGTGATCACTTTCTTGGGGCCAGGCACACAACTAAAAGGATTCATAAAATCCAACAATTCTGAATGGAATGGCACTTACTCAGCCCGTCAGCCAGCAGGCCATGCATGATGGAGCAGTCCTGCTGGGATGCAAGACAGGAGAGACCGAGAGCTGGAGAATGGTCACAGGGAGGTTGAAAGAGGAGCTGAACCACAGCCTTCCACACCACTGCTCAGGCCAGCAGGGTGTTGAGTGAAAAAGGGATGACATCAATTGCATGAGCCAAGTAACTCTTTTACATGTGCAGGTGGTGTTTGATACATGTACTTGTGTTTGTCAGGTTTGAACTTTACAAGCGATACAGGGAAGGAGGCCTGTGTTGTTCATTCACAGGGGTGTCACTCTACATCGTGTTTGGGAAGCCATGCACTAGTGCAGTAGCAGAAAGTTTTATGGCCCAGTGTAAGTGGACTGCAAAAGTGAAGGACAACTTCGGGAGGAAAAGGCAAACTGTGGCACAGATGCCCAAGTGTCAGACTTAAGCGCTTCATACACCTATAAGGTAACTAAATCATCCTTAATCTATCCCAAAGCCCTCAGCCCTTGTTTAGTTCAAGTCCTTGAACTAAATTCCTTGTCATAAAAAAGAACCCATGGCTCTCATCTTAGTTTTCACACAGGGTGAGAGTTTGAGACAAGGCAGAAACCTGAATTCTGCTTGGGCATCTTTAAATTTCATAAAATATGTTCCTACAGTGAGTGTGTAATAATGGGACTAGTTGCACAATAATTTTCAGAATGTATATATGGTGTGAGGGATGCTTCTTTCTCTATGTAACACCATTTAGTTATACCACAGGGAACAGCAACTTGTCAGCCTCTCTGGTTTCACTGGGTGGTAGCTGGGGATCATAGCTTCTATAAGATATCAGCAATGCTTCAATAAGTCCAGTGAAGGTCTAACACAGCAGTTGACCTTTTGGATGTGTTTCAAGGCTGATCTATTCTGACGTGTACTTGGTCTGGAGATTCAGAGTGGATACTGGTGGTTTCTGAATTTAAACAAATCTGTCTTTTGTGACCAAAAAAACAAAGGGGGAGATAGGATGTTACTTAATCCTTCTGCTTAGGTTATTAGGTAGTTTTTATGTGGATATTACACAAATAAAATGTTGGGCATCATATATTTAAATACAGAAAAGATATATTCATACAATGTGTAATTTTTCACTGTTTTTGTCTTTACCTACCTTGTTATGCACATGACAATTGCAACTATAATGGCAATCTGTACAGCTCCAATTATTGCTGCAATAAGGACATGCGTAAGCTTTTGTCTACTTGGGACAACATAAAGAATACTAAAGTCTGTCTTTTCACAGTGCTGTCCAGTATATCCTGATTCACACCTGAAAAAGAAAAGGAATATTTCATGGAATCTGTAATTTGACAGCAACCCAGTCATTTTGCTAATGAAATAAGAAATCCAAGGTGACTCCAGCTGAGAAAGAGCTGGTAAGAAGGTGAAGGAGTGGTAATGCTTGGGTTTGGATCCCTGTGGCAAGAGAAGAGACAGAGCAAATAGATATGCTCTGTTTTTTATGGATAAGGTTATTAGTGGCCCTCTGAAAATATACCAGCATAGGGAAGGCCATGATTTGTCAAAAGAGATATGTGGGGTCATTTTTATATTGACACAATATTTAGGAAGAATGAAGCAACTGGGTGAAACAAGTAGACAAGGCTAAATGAAACACAAGAACCATGCTCACGAAACACAGAGCAAGCACACTCGTTCAGCTCCATTGTCAATACAGGAGAGAAGGGACAAAGAGGAAGGAAGGGGAACCTTGAAATATGGGTTGAAAATTCACTTTGAAAAAGGAAGATCCTTTTTCAAGTTTCAACCTAGAGAAGTGGAATCTTGCAAAACCTATTGGACAAGACCAGCACCAAAGCCCCTCCTGCCTTGTGGCCGAGTCAAAATTTGATGAAGGTTAGAAGGTTAGAAAACCCAGTGGCTCACAACTGTTCAAGTGAGAGTTCATGGAAGAATCCAAAATAATTGGCCAGGGGTGGGGGAGAAATAGCTGGAGGCAGAAGAGAAGCAGCTCTCTGTGGTGACTTGCCTGAGCAAAGCAGCAGTTAGCTCAGTGAGAGGCTCAGCAGAGGCTGTTCCTGACCAGTGACGTGTACGGGCAATGTGAGATGTGCCAGTGGAAACACGCTCTGAAGCGATTCACGTCTCAAGGCAAAAGAGGCTGAAACACAAGAAAAGGCAAGAGCCTCCCAAGACACTGAGATGAAATCTGCATAATCAAATGCCACCACTTACAACCCTGAGCAAGTTCCTTGTACAGCTGTCCCTTAGAATTGACTGATGCAAATGCATCATTATGGACAACTGAACCATACAACTGGCCTCCAGCTCTGTAGCAGAAGGCTATAGAAGAAATACTCACATGCAGGCAGAGAAACAATCCTGTTGTAAACTGGATCTGACAAGCCCGAATGCAAGACAAAATCAGACTCATCCATTCAAAAACTTTGTGCTTGGGTAGGAATTAATTCTGTTTAGAGCAACAAAATAATTACACCAAAGTCCTTTCTACAACTGCTAACGCAACTCCTAATCCCCCTCTGCATGCAGCGATAATAGTTGGGGTTTACATGTTCATAACCTTGTGACTCTGCTTTCTCCAGCCATGAGCTGCTGTGTAAGGAGTTTTGGTTCTGTCATAAACCAAGTTCCAGTAAGAGTTTTTAAAGAAAAGCTCCCATATGCCTGGTTGTAACCGGGAAGGGAATAAAGAGAACTCTGTATAAGCAGACAAGAATAATGAGGACAGTGAACACACTGGTAATCATGCAAAAAGACACAAAAAGGAAGAGGTCTCCTTTCTAGTCAAGAGGACTTAATTCTTATTGTTACTTCATTTTCTTGTTTCATTAAAGAAAGTAGCAGTTGAAGTGTTACCAGTATGAGAGCTGCTCTAATGTAGAGGAGGCAAAACAAACCAGAAGAGGCACAAGAGATTCAAAGATGTTTCCTCAGAAACACTGAAATGACAAGACATTATTTCTGGGAAATACTGAATGGGGATTCAGGGAAGAAGCGCTTGTATTAAGAATTACATTGTGGCAGGATGAAGTAGTAGGCACTAGTTTACTACCTTGAACTAGTAGAACAAATTTTAAAGCATTCTGCTGCATTAATGTATAAAAAGATAAAGTATAAAAAGATAAAAAGATCAAGGGAGGTCAGCAAGGATTTATCAAAATAAGCTGATCAGTCAATTAATTGAGTCAGCAGAAAGAAGTTTAGATTTCTTTGTCAAGGGCCTTGCTTTGAACTGTGCCTCCTTGACACAGTCTGTCATAAGGACACTGCAGAACTGCACTGCACAAGGGGAGCAGCAGGAGATAGACCTGACCCCATCTGTGCAAAGCCTGCTAAACTCAATACTACGAAATTGTCTACCACAAAACCTTCCTCTCACCTGCCTTCTGGCAGTCCTGGAAGGCTGCTGCACAATAAGCAAGGAGATTCATTGACCCCAGTGAAAGCAAACATCAGAATTTGCTCTGTGCAAGTATTTTCTGCAGTCTTATAGGTCATCTTATACCTCACATATATTGCTACCAGGAAATGAGGACCAAATTAAACAATGTATATGCTAGATGTGTATGAGAACGTAAAGCATTTGAAAATAACAATTTTCCCTTAGCACTCATCATTATATTTTCCTTGCTGGAGAAAGAGAGAATTTTTTTCTCTGATGGATGTACATGATTACTACGGCGGATTGATGTCTGTTATAAACCATTTGTTTCCTTAATAACTCTGCTCCAGTAAGAAACATGCATAAAGTATGAGACCATCAGTATTTTAATAGCCAAGAAAAATCCAGAGGAGATCTGCTAGTCACAAATTGTTGACAGGAACAATGTGAGATTTGTTGTGCAAGGTCCAGTGCTGCGATATTATTCAGACTGTTTAAACACATATCTGAAGGTAGGAACAGTAAATGTAGCTATAGAATAGAATTTAAAGAGACAATACATTAATTAAGTTCATCAAAATATTCCCTATCAGCAATTACTAAGGTAATAATAGCTATTTAAATTATTGAATTTACACTGAATCATAAATTGATAAATTACTATAAGATTAGCACCTTCCTGAAAAAATTCTGAGAAATTAAAAATTAGTTAATTCAGACAGGAATGTTTTTCTTGAAATACACCTACTTTGAATATTTTGAGGACAAATACATTATAAATTGTGTTAAATACATTTCTAGATCAAAAGAATACTGTAATCTCTCTGATCAGTCTGGAAACCCTTAAATCTTGGCAGTGCAAAAACCACCTAAATATCATTGATTGATGAGGATCAAGGGAGAAAATGTGGAAGTATCCAATGGATTTATAGCTGAAGTTTCAAAAGCAAAGGAAAGTGAAGAGTTATAGCAGCTTCAGCAACATTAATCTGAAAGTACAAGCTTGCAAGAAAAAAGTTCAGGAGTAAAACCAAAAAGTAGGGCACTGCATCTTATTACGAAGTGGCCTTTTTCTATAAACAACTTTTATATATTTAGATAATAATTTAAATAAATTTTGTTTTTGAAGGAAAACGAAGATACAAAATTTGACTGGTGAAAATGTAAAGGAAGAAAATTATCTGGATGCTAAGAAACATTCATATATCCAGGGAAACACTGAGTGACTTAATACTGAGTATGCCAAGTTGATAGTTTATACTGTGGACAAAAGGTGTGGGCTAAAGAGTATTTTGCAATTTTATATGTTCTAGATGAAGCCTATTATTGTGAAAAAGGGCAATAAATGTTAAAAATAAGATATTGATCCTCTAGAGAGAGTTTATGACAGGAACAATAAAATGTACATACAGTATAAGAACAGGCTGAGAGGTCAATGGGGAAAGCACAGTCATACAGAGGAGCCATGCAAGGCAAAGGTCTTTTTACTGACTTTTTTTTTTGTTTGGGTTTTTTTCTCTGGGTAGGATTTAGCTGCTGAAAATATGAAAACAACGCTGAAGCTACACTCCTCAGAGGGAGTGAGCTTCTGAACTCCTGAATGACTGAGCCTCTCCTCTGAGCACTATTTCCCTCAGGACTGGAGCAGCTGGGGGCTGTCCACAGCATAGGGATACAGCTCCTGTGCCACTGCTTAGATATCATGAAGTGATACATCCTGTCATTACACCTAGAGAGCAATCTGATTAAGCTTTACAGCTATTTCAATCACATTTTGGAGGCATGAAGGACTTACCGGCAGGAAGCCTTCTGAGTGGAATAAATGAATTCACATTTCCCATGTATACAGTAACCATTGAAGCTTTCTGAACAAGGTATGTGGTTTCCAATGTAAATGTCTTCTCTTTGATCACTGGCATCTTGAAAAGAAATATACATAAACAATTATACATGGCTGTCTGCTATTAATTAAAAACCCTCAACCAAGAACAGCATATCCTTAAAAACTTGCAGTGAATAAAGGAATAGAGAATAATAAAGCAGAGGCTTAAGGGTGAAGTTTCAGAGGCACCTACAGAGATTTGCTAGAATGTACTACACTGGAAAATGATCCTCAGAGACACCTAAGCATGCTTTTTGTATCAGGTTTCTCAAAAACGAGAAAAGTGTTCATGACAGAAACAACCCAAAGCAGGAAGATCAGCAGAAGCTTTGTCAGTGGCACTGGGGCAAAGAGCTAATACATAAATACTGAGAGTGCTCTCCCATGTGTAAACAGATGAAAAAAAAACCCTCTGAAAAGGGTTAGAAAAAAGCTGAACCACATTTTATGATTGCTGGGTAGAAAACCACTTGATAAAGCCCAGATCTGACTGGTGCCACTGGTGGTTAAAGCTGAAATCAAACACACTTCAATAGCAGTCTTCCTCAGAGAAACACTTTTATGGAGAGAGAACACAAAAATATCGAAATGTGCTTAAAATACCCATTCCTTCGGGAGGTGTGCTGGTTTTGGCTGGGATGGAGTTAACCTCCTTCATAGTAGCTGATTGAGTGCTGTGGTTTAGATTTCTGGCTGAAATATACTGGTAACACACCACTGTTTTGGCTGTTGCTGAAGGAAGCTTGCACAGCATCAAGACTTCCTCTGCTTCTCACTCTGTTTCTCCCCTCAGCGAGGAGACTGGGGGTGGGCAAGAGCCTGGGAGGGGACACAGCCAGGACAGATGACCCAAACTGAACAAAGGGATATTCCATAGCATATGACATCATGCTTAGCAATAAAAACTACAGTTTTGGTATTTCCAAGGTGGCAGTTTCTCAGAGACTGGCTAGTCATCAGTCTGCTGGTGGGACATTGTGAGTGACAGCTTTTACATCACTTGGGGTTTTACTCTTTTTTTTTCCCTTTGCTTCTTAAACTGCCTTTATCTTGACCAATGAGTTTTTCTCATGTGTGCTTTCCTGGTTCTCTCGTCCATCGTTCTGGTGGGAAGTTGGGATAGAGCAAGTGATTGGTGGGCACTTAGTTTCTGTCCGGTCAGCCCAGCAGAGGAAGGCAGTTCCTTCTGCCCCAACATCTTTCATGCTTCTGTTGTGCTACCAAAACTGTCCAAAGCTGTGTTAATTTTCAACCATTTTTTCCCCAAACATTTTTCAGTAAAAAAGTCCTACACAGAGATGTTGGTATTTCATAATGAACTTCTCTAAAGAGCAGGGATCTTATGATATGAGTGTAATTATGGAATTGTGTTCATTTCCATGGCAATAGACAAAGACATGGCTTCACCAATAAAAGAATATAAAGCAAAAGGGAGTGTGAAGGAGAAATCTCTTATACAACTGCAGATATTTGAAATAACAGCAGCAACAATAAGAATATATTTATACAAGGTAAAAACCAGGCATGCTGCTATTTTAGGTTTTTCCTGAAAATTTCTGGAATGTTTTAAAATGTATTTCAGGAGAAAAAACCCCAACCATCAATTAGAAGTTTTAGATATAAGGAAGCCTGTTGATTTGGGCTATGTTTTGAAGGCACAGAAGACTCAATACAAGAGAAAAATGTTGAAAAATACTGACAATATGTCCACCACTGCACTGATGGAAGACACTATGTCATGACACATCTAAGAGGAATGTCTCATCCCCAGACTATTGTCTGCCTGCTTCTCCAAGCACTTAATTGCCGTCATATCTGGCCCCAGTCAAAGGCCTGTAATAAGCTACAATTTTATCAGTCTGTTCAGAGAGCTGTGCCATGTCTGGTGTTAATACATGTACTGACACAGAATGTGAGGCTCAGTGGAAGACTGAAAGGTGCATGCCCTGAAAGGTGGCCAGATAGCCACAGCCACACAGGTCAGAGGCAAAACTTACATTAAGCAAGGAGATGTTGTTCAATGCAGGAGGTAAAACAGACATTTACCTAGTGTAGAACAGACATTTACCCCCCTTTCGACAGAAATCCATTTTTAATCTAAGATATTTGCTAGACTGTTTCAGAGCTTCAAAGTGAAAGATTTAACTGATGCAGGAGCCTTGAAAGAGTAACTGCATATAGGAGTTCAAGTACTTCACCAGAAGGAAGAGTCATGCATAAAAACTGAAACCCTGATGCTCATCTTGGTACAACAAAACCAGCAAGCCAGCTGAATCTGGGAAGAGAGACCTTTCTGATGTAACTTTAGGTAGCCACTTGCACTGCAGGAGGAGACTCACAGTTCTAGAGACTTAAAGCTATTATCCATTCAGAGAACAGGGTTTAACAAGAGTAACTCACAGGAACTCAAAGCAAACAGATAGGAGCGTGGACTGTTCTCTTATCCTGGAAGAAAAATAGCAATGCAAAGTACTTCACTTCAGGCTCTCACTATCTAAAGAGACCTGACTGCTGCATTAAAAAATTTCAAAACAACCTTTTCTCATGAAGTATATTCCCTCCATGTACATCATTTGCAGAATTTGAGACCGCACAAGCTATACACATTAATAATAATAATTATATACAATGGTTTTTCCACTAACTAGATTTCAAGGGCAATTTATATGCAATGAATAAAAGGCTGTTACCTCTTTGGAATAGGAGCCGAAAATGGTGTTTCATCACATTGCATAATAAGATGTATATTGCATTTGGTGCCTTTTATACCTTCATAATGTAAGTGAAAATTGACATTAAATCACTCCAACTGGTACATCATATGCAGTGCAAATAAGAGAATTTGTGAAAAGAGAAAAATATATGAAGCTTTTTAGCACTGAATGACTTTTCCAGAAGAACGCATGGAATGTTGAAAGTCACGGTGGGATGGCTTTACTCAGGGAGGCCATAGGAGTGCAAAACAAGTATATTGACAGAAAACACTGAGGACCACAGCTAACAGAGAAGATACCACTCCCCTGCAACAACGCCAGCATTAAGACCACCACTGAGGAGAAAGAACAGTGAGTTATGTTCATTAGTGATTCCCTCCTGTGCAGAATAGAAGCATCCATTTGCACACTGGATTCTCTTTTTAGGGAAGTTTGCTTCCTCCCTAGGACCTGAACTAGGGATGTCATCACAAGACTGAAGAGTTTATTGCAATCTTCAGACTACTACTCATTCCTGCTCTTTTTAGTGGCTACTAATATGTAGCAACAAAAAGTCTGAGGTCAATCAAATGAGATTTCAGAAGCCTTGGGGAAAATGCTAAAAAACTTTGGGAACAGAGATAGCCTTTCCCTTCAATCCTCCCAATAATGGGGGGAGACTTGAAAGAAACAGGCGAGCCTAGGATATCAATACCTGGCTCTGGGACTGATGTTTCCACCAAAACTTTGGGGTTTCTTAAATCATGGAGGAGACTTTGAGACACAAGGTGTGATGGGTCCTGACAGTACCCACCTGTCCTGAAGGGTAAACTGACTTTTTGGGCATAAGCTGGCAGGACTGATGTAGAGGACTTTAAACTAGAATTGATGGGGGAAGGACCAATAGCAGGTAAGACACAGGTTGTCATGGCATCACCTGAGGGTAGCAAGTGCCAATGGGAACATTTGCACTGCTTCTGGGAGCACACAGAGCTCAGGAGCATATTTGAAATGCTTGAACACCAACACATGCAGTATGAGATATAAACAGCATGAACTGGAAGCATTGATCAGCTCCCAGAGCTAAGATATCACCAGTATTTGCATGACTTGGTAAAATGAGTCCCATGATTGGAGTGTTGAGATGGAGGGCTACAGGCTGTTCAGGAGGAACAGGCAGGGCAGAGAAGTTGGAAGTGTCATGTTATATGTAAGGGAGAGGTTTGATTGTACAGCAATTACAGTTAGTCCTGTTGTGATTGAGAGCCTCTGGGTGAGGGCTAAAGGGGTGGAAAACAAGGAGATGTGGTAGTGGATATCTACTACTGAGTGCCCAGACAGGATGTAGGCACCAATGAGTTATTGCAATTGTGAGAAATCTCTGGATTGCTCACTGTTGTCCTTATGGGAGATTTTTAACTTTCCAGACATCAACTGGGAATATAATACCGCTGTGATGAACAGGACTTCGAAATTCTTGAAGTCTATAGGAGATAATAACTTCTTGTCACAAGAACTCAGTGAGCCAAGCCCTCCAAGGCTTGCTGTTTGGGAATAGAGGACTCATGGGGGATGTAATTGCAGGTGTCTGTCTTGGCCATAGTGGTCATGAAATGGTTGAGTTAAATGGTTGAGTTTTCAGTGTAATGAGAAAAAAAGGACAGCAGAGTTTCTACCCTGGCCTTCATGAGAAAAAACTTCAAGCTGTTCATGGAGCTATTTAGCAGAGTACCCTGACAATTTGCTTTTGAGGGTTTAGGAGTCCATGAGTGCTGGTCAAATTTTAAGAAGCACCATTTAGAAGCACAGGAGCAGACAATTCCACTGTGTTCCAAGTCAAGCAAGTGGGACACCAGACCAGCTTGACTGAACAGGGAACTCTTTGTGGAGCTCAAGAGGAAAGAGAATCTGTATGATCACTGGAAGCGAGGTCAGGCTTCACAGGAAGAGTACCGAGCTGTCGTTTGTATGCGCACAGAGAAGCCACAAAAGGCCAAAGCTCATTTAGAACTGAATCTGGCCAGTGTTGTGTCAGATAACAAGAAGGGCTTTTGCAAGTGTGCTGCTAGAAGCAGGAGGTCTAAAGAAAGCACTGGACTGATACATGATGTGAATGATCATCTGACTAAAAGGGATGATGAAAAAGTTGAGACATTGAAAGTTATTAAAGGTAAGGCAAGGTTCATATAGGTGAAACATTTTCAACCAATGCGATTCAGCATATAAGTTTACTGAAAACATTTGAAAACAACCTCACAAATACAGAATCACCCATTTTTTTCAGAAGTTAGCAGAAAAGATGGGATCATGGAAGGGAGGATTGTGCTATGTTATTTCATCAGGAAAGGCACAGCTTGGTGTCTTCTAGTAAAGTCATTTTCGCAGCACTTGGAGGGAGTCCAGTCCTGTGGCCACTGCACAGGGTGCTGACCAGCTGGGCATCTTAGAGGAATACAGCAGGCAAAACTTACAAATCACACACATCTTCCTGTCAGCCTTGCAACATGCTGTAAGAAAGCAGCTGTTCACAGATCTGAATTGGTTACAGGAATCAAAGCTGTAAGGCAGTCTAGGAGGGACTTGCATGGTCTCTTCTCTCATCTTGTGAAGTCACAACCAAAAAGCACAAAGTCTGCACCATACCTTTCACTTCTGGCCGGTACTGCAAGCCATCATCTTTCTTTCCAACTGCATTTATGTCATCTGTTTCTAGGTGATAAACACATGTATGGTTAGCTATTAGCAAAGGATATTTTCCAGACTACTATATGTACATCACTGAGAAGCCAGATTAATATTCAAGGAATTATTTCAAACTGCAGTAAAACTGGACACATTCCCACATCGCTCCTCCCATACAATCAGGTTGGTGTCACACCTGGTCAGTAACCCCAGTGTACAGATCAACACATGGCACACCTCAAGCTGTAGGTTTAGAACTAAAAGCTGTTCTGTGGTATGGACCCAGGTTATTTTGGTGACAGTCTGTTTTGGTGTTGGAACTGCCCAAGCTGCAGATCTAGACGTAACTGGCAAAGAGATGGTGGAAAGCTGTTATTCCCCTAAGAAAGTCCTAACTGCGAGCCCCCAAAACTAAAGGGTCATGGGCATGATTAGCTACAAGGCAGCAGACAGAGGGCTTCCATGGACCATTTCAACACTGGAAAAGCAAATTATAGAATCACTTAGGTTGGAAAAGACCCTTAAGATTAATGGATCAATGTTTGTGCAATTGGGGCCCAACTCAACTCACCTCAGAAGAACATTTTACAGCCCACAGCAGCAAGAGGGAACATTTCCCACACACCCACATTCCTTTTGTTCTCCTACTTCTTACCACATCCTCATGTAAGAACTGCTGGATTATTGCTTAGATGTTCCCAAGAGCTTTTCCTGTTTTTCCAAGTAACAACAGCCAAGGAAAGGTAATGTAAACACAGTGTTCTGTATGTAGTGTGGGGAACTCAGAACTACAGGTGGTGAATTCACTGATAACTGGATCAGTGACTTCTGATCAAAAATGGAAAAGGGAAAGCTCTACCAAGTCCAGTTATGTCAGAATTTACATTTACCAGAGAAACAAAATTAAGTCTACCTGAGCAGTGTCCAAGGTGCCTGATGTCGATCTGCTCTTGCCTCAGACACGATGCTTCTCTGACAAAGCATGGATTGTTATAGGAACTTCCATCAGAAGCACATACAGGATTAAAACTGTATCCACTGCAGTCTATATTACATACACACCTGTTAATTGAAACATATAGCAAAACAAAATTGACATCCAGTAAACAAAACTTAATTCCTGTTAAGTCCTAAGTAAATACTAGCTCATACACCAAAGAGCTCTCATACACTCTGCATCTTCTGAGAAGGTGGCAGTGGGCACAAGGTCCTCTCTTTGCCAGAAAGCTCTATACAGGGGACATGTGGTCTGACTGCCAGGTGCTGCCACTACCTTCATCTTGATTTATTCTTGTAAGTCACAGGGTGGGGAAATACGTCCAAGCTACCTACTTGACAGGTATTTTATGTCAAGTTCTTTCCCACTGTTTCAGATAAAATTAAACTATTAAGCAGACACGTGTATGCCTCAAGTCAGTAACAAATCTTACAGTAGAATCTAATTCCATGCTGCAGAAACACTGAACATGGCCAGCATACTTTTTTCTCTCCCTCTTTTTCCATGAGCACTTTTTGTTGCTTAATTTAAATATGCTAATTTTCCAGTAATATTTCATGCCTGTGAACTTCAGATTGTTGCTAGACAAAAGAACATCTCTAGTGCAAACAGGGTTTTAAGTGCACCTACTGACAGTGGAAAACTGCCCTAGTAATGAATCTCCACACACCTTAGGGACCTACCTCCAAGTACTAATGAAGCCACTAAATATCAATATGATGAACATATGATAATTTTTCTTACTAGAAATGGCAATGGTTGCAAACCTTAGAACCAGGAAGGAAATACTCTTTTGTTTACATACTCCCACATGATTTTAAGATTAATAAGGGGTTTATTAGGATTAACTACATACAAATAAAAGGCTCATGCCTCAGCAGTTGTGCTTATTTATTGACACAAACTAGCAGAGAGTTAGTCCTCATTTGTATGACACTGACTATGAGCGTACACATATCTTCACTCAGCCTTAGCACTCAGGAAGCACCACTGCCTGTGAGAACCCATCCTTGTCACACATGAGCACGTTTGTACGTCCAGACCAGTTCCATCTGTATTTCTATGTCCAAACAGATCTAAATCTGCCTGCAGTTACCATCCAACATCTGCAGCATCAAAATTACGGTTGGGTTTTGCTGTTTCTGGTGACAAATAAGGTGAGGTTTGAAAATATTTTTTTCTTCCTCATGGTGACATTACAGACTGGAGTTGAAACTGCTTGGAAACTGCTTATGTTTCCATGTTTTGCTGTGTTTAGATTTAACATGTAATATTAAATGCTTACTTTCTTATAACTGTCAAATGCTCACTTTAGGGGTAGTTGTGAATTCCTGACCCTGTTTTTCTGATAAACAGTCTCAGTCTTAGCTCTAACCATCTCTTCAATGTACAGAAATTTCAGATGTTGGCCTCCCCAACAGGTATCCAATTATCTGCCTGGTGCCACCGGTTACTTCTTCGCCTAAGACCACGATGGCAAGTGCTACATCCAGCCTTCCCCTGGCTAGTTGGTTACTTGACAGGGATGTCTGATGTATAAAGGCAGGTGATTTAAGTACACTGTGGGGTAATGAACAGCTGAACTGGACCAATACACTTTAAAAAATTTGAAATTCTTACTCCATCATAAACCTCTGACACCTTTCAGAAGGCTGAAAGGGAATGAGTTAAGGAGAGGACATGGCTTGGGCACAATGCTCTGAAGGGAGAACGGCCTCCACAGATCCAGTAGGGTGGCAGAGAGGGAGTCAGGAGCACACGTTATGTGCTCATCAGAGAGTCTGCATAGGGTGCAGTGAATTTGTCCTTGCTCACAGACGGTTTCCACTAGACCAAAAATACAGTCAGGACTGCGGGAAGTGCCAAGTCGTGAGATGGGAGCAGTGACATATGGAGAGTGCTGCTCTTGACAGCAAACATGAGAAGAATGTTGTTTTTAACTGCTCGGTGTTTGTGAAGGAAGGTAAAACCATGGGAGAGCAAGTTGCTGCTCTGATGCTGCACATCAAACACAATGAAAACAGAGCCTGAGGACCTGTGAGAGGACAGGGCCACCACAGACTGAAACAAAGGAGCCGCTCAGGAAAGTATTGGAAGATCTGCCAACAAACCCACTATGAAATAATGAAAATATGCTATATCCTGAAGTCAGAGAGCTACAGAGGGCAGACAATAGCTTGGTACTGAGATGACAGAAAATTCAACCTCCTGATGGGAGGCAACTCCCCACACCAGCCAGTTTGGGAACCAAAACCAGGCAGAAGTCAAAGCTCAAGGCTACCAAGTGCAGCCCACGGGGCTGAACCATGTCACAGACCATACAAGAAGCACATAAAGTATGTGAGAAGACACAACAGACAGTGTTAATGAGCTAAAAGTGGGGTCTTAAAGAACAGAAAACTTATCAGAGGCATTTGCAGGCAGGAGAACCTTTGTGAGGCACCATGGACTGTGGGCTTTGTTTTTCATCACTGCTAAGACTGAAACTGAACACAAAATTGCAGTCTCATATTGTAAATCTGTTCACTGACAAGTCTCCTGCTGGGGAGAGAGCATGAAGAGAGCAGAGGACAACACAGAGAGCTGTTCACAAAAGGAGGGCAAGAAAAATTTGAGATCATGAAGGGGGAGCAGGTACACGTGGGAGGAGCACAAGAGGAGGCACCCAGGAAGAGAGTGTACCTTAACTGTAAAATTCAGAAGAGTCAGTCATGTAAGGAAAAGTCACTTAACAGAATTGTGTAGTAAGGACATCTTGAATGTGCTTGAATGTACCAGAAAGGAGTGAATGAGTGCTTCAAATTTTTGCTGTAAAAGCTTGTTGTAAAAGCAACACTGGAATAAAAGGAGTGAGAACCCTATAAGCAATTTTTTTCCACCATAACCTTCTTATGGGTTTTAACCAAAAGGATTTAAACAGGTAGTTAATGCTCCAAATTGATGTCTTTCTGTAGGAGGTTGCTGCTTAATGTCCTCAACATGATCTCTTTACTCTCACTTAGCCCAGGAAAGTCAACAGGACATATTCAGATGTTTTCCTGATGTACTAGGGTATACAGTAAAAATCCTTAATTTTGTCAACTGTCATCAGAGAGCTGACATCCTAAGAGAAAATGCACCAGCTTGCTGTGAAAATGTGCTTTTAGAAGTTGCAGGCATATCACTCATTAACACTATTAGTTAAACAGAAAAGCATTTGACTTTCGGGACAGTACAAAGTGATATACTTAAACCAAACAAATTTTTTGGTGGTTTTAATAAGCAAGAAATGAGGATATACAATTCATTTTTAGGGGCTACTAGGTGTAACAAAGAAAACGTGCATAGTAAAATGAAGTGACAAGCTCAGGCTGTAAGAGCACTTGCTGCTATCAGTAAATTAATTAGATCTCCAGAGATCAGAACACATTTCAAGGCTCCTTTTTGTTTTCAGGCTTCAAGGTGTACGTGGTCTGTTGGAAGTTCTGCGTGCTTAAAAACCCTGGCAGGTTCAAAGAAAAGACAGGGGGGAAAAAAAGGAAAGGAAAAGCATGACAGACTAGTGGAGCGGGCTTGGCTACTGGGAGAGACTGGCGTTTCCAACCAACAGATCAGGCTGCTGCATTTGTGCCCACCTGGGATTAGCTCACAAATGTATTTTTCTGGCCTGGCCTCACAGGGAGTGCTGCTTGCTACTCCTTCCCAGTAGCTGACGGCATCAGTGAGCTTTCTCAGGTACTCACCAATTCATTGGCACATCTGCTTACAAATGTAAAATGGAAACACTACAGTAAAACAAAGTGTGTGAAATGCACACAGATGGATAAGGGTATGCTTGATGGAATAAATTTAGGTGAATTGAAACAGCAGGGGTGTTGCAATTGCAGTTAAGGATATAACCACGCCAAATGAAGGATTATCTTTCATTTGATGCTTCTTCCCTTGCATGCAATTCTTCCCAAATGAAAGCTGAACTAAGAAAATCTGGATTTCAAACTGATTTTTCTTTGACTAGCATTGACTCTTCATCAGGTTTTTGGTGTGTTTTTTTTAAATCCCATTATAGCACAAGAGAAGTAGAATTTGATTCTACAAGCTTCTCTGTGCTCTGCTTGAATACTCTGTCTTTACTTCTGCCCAGCAATCCAGAACAGCCTTTGAACAGCATAAGCATCAGCTACTTTCCAGATATCCCTACATTCTCTTTTTTAATTTCATGGCATGGCTCTGACCACTGTAGAAATTTAGTCGTTACCTGCAGTGAGCTTCTCATAGCAGATATGGTGAACTGATGTTTGCTCTCTCAAGAGCAACCTAACCCTCCCTCCACCCTCAAATAACAGGAACCTTCAAAGACTTGGCACACACTGCTGCAAAGATTACTAAAAATATACATTAAAAAAACAGGCCTAGATTGTTATCCATCTAGGATCTACTCCCTTTCTTAACAGTCAATATATTGAAAAGACCATTATGTTATTCTTCTCATATCAGAATATCCTGTGGTCCAGTTTTTCGTAATTCAGTAATCCCACAACACAATCTTAAATCCCCTGTTTAGGCTGACTTTCTCTATTGTCTAAATGGTTTGTTTTACACACAAATACTTAGGATTCTGTTTTCTGTTGGATCAGAAAGCTGCGAATTGCATTTACTCAGGATTTAGATACAGTTCCTCATGAATACCTACATACAATATCATACCCTAAAAAGGTTAATTAAAAAAAAAAAGGTTGGTAAATGAGTGAAAAAGTGTTCAAAAGAGGAAAGTATAAACTTGCCCACCAGATTTAAAACAGGTCAAATCTTTCCCTGGAGGACAAATTAAATTGCAAAGGAGGAGACTAGGACTTTTAAATGTACACACTAGTATTTCTAATTGTTAATACTTACACATCTGAAATTGTGGTTTGGCCATTGTGAAAACAGACAGTATGTAAATTACAGGCCATTTGAATCTATATATTGCGTTTTCATTCCAAAGTAAATCTTGTAAAATGCTAATCTGAAAAGGTCTACTTGGGGATCAGTTGTCAATCTTTCTTTAAAATCTACATTGTAAGTCAAAACAGATCTTTGACAGCATAGTACACTTATTGAAAAAAAGACTGAATGTGCTCAGAATCTTATTTCCATATTTCATCTGTTAAAAAAATAGATAAAACTGAGAACATGATCAATTTGAATTTTTACAGTGAGGCTATTTTTACATTAACAATTTCCTTATCCAAAGACATAAGAAAAAAAAGATGACCACTCAAGCGGGGCCTTGACAAGAGGGAGGAGCCTCCAGAAGATGACGATGAACGACACAGGACAGAGCGCGGATGGAGCAGCGGGAAAGCAGCGCTGCAGAAAAGGACCTTAGGGTCCAGGGGAGCAGCAGGCTGGGGGGCTCCATCACAGGAGAGTCACCAACAGAGCAAGGGAAATGACTCTTGTCCATCATTTAGCACTTGTAAGGTCCCATGTGAAGCACTCTGTTCAGTTTTGGGACCCCCCAGTAACAGCAAGTACTTTGAGAAAGTGGAGAGGCTCCAGTGGTGAGGCACTGCTAGGGGTAAGGGGCTGGAGCACGGGCTGTGTGAGGAATGGCTGCGGGCACTGGATCTCTTCAGCCTGGAGAAGAGAAGGCTAAGGAGGTGACTGCCGTCACCAACAACCCCAGACGGATTATCGAGAAGACAAGAGTGAGGCTTTTCTCAGAGGTGCACATAGAGGAGTGAAAGACAACAGCTGCAAGTCGCAAAGAGAAATTCTGATTGAACACAAGGAAATTGTTCCCCAAAGTGAGAGAATCTCAGCCCTTGATCAGATATGTCCAGCTGTCAAATCTTCCTTCATGAAGATGGTCAGAGCTCTCCTGGAGAAGCGTTTGAGCTCACAGGAATGAATTATTCCTGGTTGCAGTCCAGGGCAGGAGCCCAGACCAGATGACCTCCTAGAGATCCTATCTTTTGATTGTGTACTGATAGGATGATCTATTTATCTCATGAACAATCAGGAGAACTGAAACCCCCAGTGTGTCCTAAGGAAAATCTGCAGTCTGGATTCCCCAGAGTATACCAACAGCAAACCAAAGATGTTTGTGATGGTGACCTACAGGATTTACCCCATCAGCTCTAGGTGCTGCGTTGCAACATAAGCTTTGTGTTGCCACCTTCATCTCCAGTTCTCAACCTGACTGCATTTCTAAATCAAAATTCCAGCAGAAAACACATAATCACATTTATACTGCCTACATCTTCGGGCTTCTGGGCAGTTTAACCACACACAACAGTATGAGTTTACCAACCTCTTCTGCACTTTTTCACTTCCTTGCCATACATTTTGTGCCATTATGTGTAATATGTTGTCTTTTCAACACAGAGGAGGAAGCTTCTGGCCAGAGAGACATTTTGATGGTCAGAGTAGAAGGGGAGGCACTGACAGAGTGGTGTCAGGCAGCAGCTTTTCCCATGACAGATACAACCTGTTCCAGTTTTGTCACTAAATGGGAAAAAAATCAAAGCCAACCCATGTGAATCCTGTTGTTGGCATCCCATTACCCAAGACCTACAGAAAATCCCTGTTCGGACAATATGACGTTACGTGTTTATGTAATTTAAGACTAGTGCATCTATAAGTGATTGTCTATGCCCTTGAAAAGATTGACCATAAACTAACAACTCTTTAAAATACTTATAAGTTGTAGTAGAAAAGAAGAAAAATATGGAGAAATGCATTTCTGTGATGTTTCCTCAACCTGATTCTTTTTTAAGTTTAGATAAAGAAATAATGTATTGTTTTGCATATAGCTGAATACAAACTTTTTAAGTATGCTCTTTATGATGACCCTCTCCTTACATTCTGTTTCTGTGTCTTAACCACTTAGACTCAACACTGAATTTTTTCATAAAGGCAATGAAAATTATAAAATTGTTTATATTTTTGCACACAGTTTATGTTGCATTGTTAGCACTTCTGGTTTAGAAAGATAATGCTTCTGTGAAATCAAACAAAATGAAGATACAAATCTAAAGCCCTGGGCAAAGCCTGAGTTCCTCAAACTACGTGTGATCTAGTGTAACAAAAGCATATGTAGCATTTTCGATCAAGAGATAGCCATAATGCTTTAACACCAAGCATAAAGACTAAGAATATGTAACTTTTTCAAAGGCGAAAATACAATTTAAGAGCAACAAAAAGTTAACATCACTAACTTGTAATATGGAGTGCATGTCAGCTCCATACAACTGATCGTGTTTAAATTTGCTTTTAAAAAGCACAAAGATCTGGTAATTACACAGATTCACAGATTAATGTAGGCTTGAAGAGATGTGTAGAGGTCATCTAGTCCCAGACGCTGCTTGAAGTTGGTCCCAAGGCTGTGGATGGAAGTGTCAGACACCGTGTTCGAGTGTCCAACCATCCTCATGGTGGAAACATTTTCCATTATGTCAAGCCAGAATTTACCATGCTTCAACATGTACCCTCAGGATATCACTGTGCACCTCTGAGAAGAAAGGACCTGCTTGGACATCAGCAAGTTTAACTCTAAAAATCAGGAAATGCCAAATGGTCTTGCTCCTGCTTCTCTGTTGTAAGGATCATCCTACAGCTTTAACTGAAAATATCAGGTGTCACCATTTTTTGCACAGGACTCCAACAGCTTTCCAGGCCCAAAAGACAAACCACATTCCACAGGGAATAAAATCTGCTTTAGCTGGATCTTTCCTTTATTGGGAGAAAATCTTCGTATTCTGTGCTCCAGGCTATTATGGCTGGCCTCTTGGTAGGTCCTGGGATTCCTCATTAATGCCAGCTCATTTACCTCAAACCACTCAATACTCGGTGGCCTGTGTGGCTCCCCTTCCACCAATTCACTCAACATTTTATCCATAATATCAAGAGTCCTGTTACTATTTTGCTTCTCAGGAATAGTCTGAGCAGAAAGGTCTGATGTTTGTAACGTCTCAGATTGCATGGCTTGGAAAAGAGGATGAAGAAATGCATAACTGTGTATTTACTGTATGTATCCTGAATATGGCTTGAGATTTTCTACGAAGCATTAGGGGACAGTTAGGCTAACTCATCCAGTTACTATCATGAAGGAAAATTCTCATTAAATGCCTACTTTTATCACATGGATCACTCTATTAAGTGTTTTAGCATCACAAGATGAGAGCAAGGGCTATCCAGGCCTAAGAAATCTACTTGAATAAAACTAAATGCACTTTTTGTTCATGGTTCAGTAGACATTACTGCACTATCCAAAAAAGTTTCAGTGGCCAGTCTCATGTCTTAAAGAGAAAAATCAAAATGGAATATTTTTATAAAATTAGGGTGTTTTGTGATTTGTTAGAATTAGGGGTGATAGTAAACACAATTTGGTGCAAATTTGAATTAAATAATAATTCAGACGGGCAATGCTTATACAAGTCTAATGAAAGACACTTGTGCTGCCAATAACTTTATATGACATAATTTTATTATGTTAAAACCCACAAAATTAAATTATATTAAATTATTATGTATAATTGGAAAAACATTTTCCAATAAATTGTGAATAACCTTCATGGGAATACTTTCTAACTTTTGAATATTTTCTATATAAAAGTTTTAGTTTCCACTATTTTGTCTAATGAGGACTAATTAAAGAAATCTTAGAGGCAAAAGAGCACTCTCCACCTGTTGTCAAGAAGTGGGAGCATGGTTTCATTTTATATGAGTAGGATGTAGGGAATAAATCTTCCACTCTCCTCAACTTTATCCTAACTCTCTTATAGATACTATATAGCTGCAGGAATGCCAGCTCTACAAGTGTAGAAAGACTAGGCAAGCTTTTACTGAAGTTGAATGCCTCAGGATTTATTTTCCAAAGCCAAAAGCACATCTCAGTGCATATAACAAACATATATATATATATATATATCTCATCTATACCCATCTTTCTAGTCATAAATGAAGCAGACCAAGGCAATATTCCAGAAGAATATTAGTATCATAAAAAACAGCTCTAGCTCATTTGTCTCTCATGGAAAGAGCAAGCCTGCTTCAATAGTATGGCATTTTATGAAATGTGAAGTAACATGCTAGTATTCATGAGTACTATTACCATTTTGGTTTCCCTATGATATGATTTAATCGTGAATACACATCTTGAGTATTAGTGCTAAGCTGCTTTACTGCCTGAGATGTCTTCATGCTGATATCCTGTAATAAAACCTTGTGCAATTAAGACATATTTCAGCATTAAATGTGCTCCAGCTGGAAGACAAGAGAAGGGAGAGTGATGCTTTCTCCGATTAGTGATGTTCAAGCACTGTTACTCTGAGATGCTGTTCTCCCTGTGTACACAAAAATGTACCATTTGCACATCTCTCAAACACCTTCACGCACTGCGTCTGCAGCTGCAACCGCACTACCTGCCACCAGCCCAGACCCCAGCCGAGCTTACTCCATACTGTGGCCACTGCCAGGACAATGGCTGTAGGAAAACAAAATCCCGTCAGCAGATGGGACTTCTTTTACATCCATAAAAACCCCCTTAATGCCCCATGGGGCTGTCTAAAGAAGCACTTTCCTTCAGGGTATCTCTGCCCTTTCTGACAGCCACACAGAGCCTGGACAGTCAGGACTGCCATCTAACCACCAAGTACCTCGAGTGGGGAAGTTTAGCACATCTGCTTCGGTACTATGGATTGTCTTTAAAAGCTTATTGTTTCTTGATAATTTGTTTTAAACTTTGACAATATTTAACGTTTTTCACTCGTTTTCCCTTGGGTGCATCAGAGGTCAAATGTCACGGTGAGTTTGGGAGACATGACTGACTCAAGCACCCAGTTCAACTTATCAATTAGGTCCAAGCTTTGCACTGATGGAAATAACTGCTAGTAACACTTTATGAACAAGCAGAACATAGAGAAAATCTCAGGGTTGAATAATCAGTATTTGTTTTGCATTCCTGTTTGGTTTTTGGCTTGTTTTGTTGGCAAGATAACACCAATCAAGGTCCTTTGTTTTAAAAATAATAGATAAAGATTATCTGGTATAACGCTATGTTGTTTTCTCCCTTTACCTTGCAACTGCAGTTGGTTTGCTCTTCACAGACACATATCAAACACTTTACTGGACAGAACTAAAGCTTCAATCAGCAAGAACAAACATAGTCAAGCAGGTAATCATGTACTTTGTCTTTTCTTTTAACATTTTGTCCCTTTTGTTCAGGGATATTGTTAAGCAAAACATTACATACCCGACATTTTCTGCATCTTCATCACACTCAGCCCTATATTTGCAAACTCCACATTTTGAGTGTTTTCTCTGAACTTCTGTCCCAGATCCTTCATACTCTGAAAAATAATAAGATATTGTTAACAGAAAGTATGACTTTCAAATTAAGCTCTGATTTTGCTTACCTAAATCCATTTGCCTTCAGGAATACTGTCAACATAAAGCTATCCTATACTGAAGCTATTAACCTTAATAGTGCTCCCTTTTTCAAAGTCAGTCAATTGGAGGTTGGTAGAACTGTACCAGTGATAGAAAAACATCCCTGAAAACACGAATGCTTCATTGATTGGCTCTTCCTTTATTCTTATTTCAGTCATTTTTATTTATTCCCACTCCACCAGGCACATAACTGGCACTGACACGTGTCCCAGTCACATTTACTCTTAATTGCCACTGATAATGTATAAACCCTGTCTCTTTTGATGCCCTTGAATATTAGGTACTGGGGATTTGAATACTATTTTCTGTGACAGTCTTTAATTACTGATATCCTTATGCAAGGTTATTGCTTGCATTTTTTTCCCCTTTTTGATTCCCAACTATGAGATTAGACTATGCTCATATGTCATATGTGCTGTGGTGCATTTTCCAGATGACTTTGCTTAGTTCTACAGGAATGAAAGAAAAAAAATCATCGTAACAAGAGAGGGGGAGAAATGCTATATATCCTAAAAAGTAGAATCAATATCTTGAATATTCTCATTCTAAAAGCATGTACACCAATTTTACTGATGACATGGACGTTGAAACTCTTCACCAAGTAATAGAGAAATAAATGACACTCTTGCTGTTTCACTACTGTTAGCCTTTCTTATGTTTGATTTTTAATAAAGTGATGAAGGAGAGCAAGGTATTTGAAAGGAAGGAGAAGAACCACAGAAATCTGCAGAGGGAGTTGAGGTCCACTTAAAGTACCACAGTATCATGGTGGTGAACAGCTGACTACACAAGGCTATCGGATGGACAGAGATCAAAGTGATTCCTTTCCTCATAGCAGCTTTATGTGCTGTAGCAACAGTAAATCAAACACCACCAGTGAAACAGCTGCATTTACATTCTCTATATGTAAATAGGAAAAAGAAATCCACAACAGTTCTTCCTAATTCTTTCTCCTGGATCTTGGCTGAAGGAAATCTCTCCCTCCCACCTGTGGGGCTGTGTTTCCATGAAGAATAGTGTAGGTGAGACCCTCAAATTGACTTCCGTCTAAAGCATGCTGTGCATTTTCCAGAGATTAATACATACAAAATTTTATTACAAAATGACTACTGTAGAAATTCTATCACCACTCTTATCAAGTTGCAGTAGAGATCATCTGCTTTTATCTTTACAAATGCACATCTTATTTGATTTCTCCTTCTTTCTAGATACCACATTCCTATGCTTACATTTGGCATTTTAAAGTGTCTTTTAGTGTCAGATTTCACTTTTCCACGCCAATAAATGATCCCCTACAGTTTGAGTAAGTTAAACAAATGGCAGTACTCATGGCTGTCATTCAGGCATTTCCACTTCCTTTTCTGATCTTATGACCCTTGACACCCTTTGCCAGCATGTTGACATCTGGAGGTACAGATACAAGAGCTGGACATATTGCTCCAGGAAAGTTGTCATCAAAACCAAATATCATCTATGACATTCTTCACTTTAAACATCCAACAATCACATTAATTTTGGACCATTTTTCTGCACTGACCACCACTATTCACATTTACTTTATTATCCACCTGAGTTTATTATCCCCAAAGAGTCCTTTTCAGGGTCAACAGTGTATAGGAGAGAGGCTGACATCAAGGAAAAATGACCTAGGTCCTGGACTCACTACATAGAGCTGTCCTCAGACATTAAAATCCTGCCTGTTTATGCATCCTGTTAGCTCAGAGACCTGCTTTCTGTCATCCACACCAAATCAGTACTGACTGATTTGCTCCCAGGTCACCAGTGGAAGGGGTCACGAGGTCAAGAACAATCTCTACAAACACACTCATTTTCTAACGACTCCTTAACATTTAATGATCTATTGATTTGCAACATTGCACGTTTGATGTGCACTGTGTGGTTGTTGTGCTCTCTAGTTACTCAGACTTGTGTGAGATTAAAGATTGCATTTGATTGAGAAAGGTTATGGCTTTGTGGTGGCACACTTACATAAAATGTTCTGTTCTACAAATGCCTTTCTTGGAAAAATCAGTTTAAAAAAAGGTAATTTTCTCAATAAAGTCTTCCATGAACTCATGGTGACTGGCATGAAATATTTTCCCTCCCTTAATTCTGCACTCAGTTGATTTTTTTCACCTTCTATTTCACTGCTGTGCTTCTGATAGGTGCCAGAATGAGAGGTTGTTGCCCCCGACCACCACATTTATCTTTTCTGAAAATATTTGTATATTATTTATCACTGTTCTACTGAAGAAACAGAGACAAAAAAGTCGACAGCCTAGAGAATTCTTTACTACCCATTTTTAAAGACTTCAGGTGCAAACCTGACAGACCTGCTGGTTACAAAATACTTCTTCAACATTTGATGCTTAATGTCCTCCTATGGTACCACTGGCATGGAAAATATTTCATCATACCCCATTTATACTGTCTGACTTGACTACAAATGCAACCAGAATGCTTCACTGAGCACTTTTACTACACTATTAGCATTTCAATATTGCAATAGAACAAATGAAGTAACACAACACACACATACGTGAAACATACACACCCTTCCTCCTGAGCTTAAGTTCTGCTCCCTGTGAATGCCCCAACACTTTTTGATTTCCAGAAATAGTAGCCCACAACTACTTGTTCATTGTTTCTATATACTATTTGGTGTAAAATTATCTCCCTTTCCTTTCCCCCCCCCATTAAAAATTGCTTTCTCTACCTTTCAAAATTAGGTTTGCTTTTAAAAAAGTGTGACTTTTTTCTTGCTCAGAACCTGCTGGACCTGATGTATATAGAATTATTTAACTGTACAGTAATTTGTTTTCATATAATAAATATATGCAAGTCAAGAACATCTGCACCTCAGGTACTAATAATTTACACTCATCAGGATTAGGTGTAATACAGATAAATGCATATTGATGCCACATTTCCAACTTAGGTGATGGTCACATCACCTACAGTTTTCAGAAGTTCAGAAGCTGCATTATGTTTTAGTAGTAGCAGCATTAGACACATTAGACACATACAATATAGACTGAAGTCCTATTGTGGTTTAGGAATTGTACTCCTCAATTCAGTGACCCCACTGAGACTCTTCAAACCATCGCCGCTCTCTCGTTCCTCTGCTCTCCCCTTCCCTTTCCCCCTGTGGTGGGGAGGCACAAAAGGTAAAACTCATGTGTTGAGGCAAGAATAATTTACTGGAAATAGCAATGAGATAAGAAAATGAACAATAACAGCAATTAATACAACAATTTTTAAAACAATATTAACAACAAAAGTATACAAAAGAGAGAGTGATTCACATTCCAAAATGCTCACTGCATAGCCTGACCTGGCCACAGCCACACTGCCCAGAAAGAGCCCTTCCTTCTAGAAAAAGACTCCCTTTCCCCTGTCCCCAGCAAGGATGTGAGGTGGTGAAGTGGTGAGAATAACCTCTGGGTCCTGGCCATGTCCCTCCTTGCTAATGCAAAAATGAACACTGTCCTGGTTGGAACCAAGACAAGGACTTCAAGAAAATACAGTTTTTCCCACCAATACAGAGTAGATAAATATTGTTTTTCAACCTGAATTAGTAGCAGATGTGTACAAATGTATACTGTTAAAATAAGTTGACCCATTAATATTTGAGAGCATGTTCCTCTGGTATAAATGTCTTCAAATAGGCAATAAATCCCTCGACAGATTGCCTCTCCCTTTTTCTTTCTCCCCTGTATTTGATTGTTATTACATAGGTTGTAGGAATTAATTCTAATATTCCAGTCAATCAGATCTTCCCAGCTGGTTTCAGTAATAACAATTAGGTCAAAATATGCTCCCAAATGAGCAATTCAAGCTCCTCTTGTTTATTATACATGCTTCTAATATTGATATATAGATGATTACAGAATTTCTTCTCCTCGGTTTTGTTGGTATCTTGATTAATTCTGTTCATGACATATTAATTTGATGTTGAGTGAAAGCTCATTTTACCTCTCTTTTCAGCTTCCTTACATGTTTCAGGGCAGTGCCTCATTAATGCTCTGTCCTTCAAAAGAAACAAGGCACAAGGATAGGATCAGTAACTCCCAGCTGTCTCTCCAAGCTGTGCTCCCTAACACTTTTCCTCGAGTCATTATTCCTCTGCAGAAGACGTCCAGCTATATCTTAGGAGCTGCAGGGTAGGAGCCTGCCAATGGACAGCAGCTCTAGAGGAATTGGGCAGCAGTAAATTGCTTCCCTCAGCAACTCATTTGTGTGTTCCTACAACTGTAATGTGGCTGGGTTTCTGCGGAGGGCTTTCAATCAGGCTTGAAGCAAAAGCATCCATCTGTGTCAAGGTGAAGTTTGGTCTGCCCTAAGGCATGGCTTGGAAAGGGAGCTATGCTGTATATCTGTATTTATCACTGTTCACACTGAAGAGGGGGGAGCTTGTGGAGAGCTGCAACTCTTCTGAAACCACGTACAGATATAATTCCTTTGTCTAGGAAAGCCCTCTGAAAACCAGTTCCTATCTGGTTCAGGAGTATAGTGAATTTTACTGTATCTCATAGGACCAACTAATCTCAAAGAGATTTTGGAAAAATAGGAAGGGCCACAACAAATCCTCTTCTGCAACCCAAAGTACAGAAGAATCCCCACCCTATGATCTGACTATGATTCCCTCAGTACAGCTAGCACTGGAAACTCCTCTCAAAATATCACAGTCCACAGAATCACACATTAAGGACTGCAATTCACTCAGCAGTTTAGTGACTTATCCTACATTCCATTAACTTTTAGGGCAACTTTAATGACACACTTAGTTAAAATGGAGATTATTCCCATAATTTGAAACCAAGCTGCAAACCTGCTCTTTTGTCTGTAAATATATATTTAAGGCAAGTGCAACACTACTTTTAACTCTGCCGAATGTCTGGCAAGTGATGTCTTGAATTCTCTTGACCATGATGCTGGATCATATGCAACAGCAGTATTTTGAAGTGTGGAAGGTCCTGCTCTCTTTTCCAACCACCCAGCTGGCTTAGAGGCAAAGCCTGGCTAGGTATAGCAGAGATTTGTACCTGACTGAAAGACCCTTCCCCTGTGCGGTGTAGACCACACACTACAGCTTTAAGCATGCTTCAGTAAAGGCACCAGCCTTTGGAATTGGATTTTGCAAGAAGTGGAATTAAAGGCTTAACACAAGAATGCCAGGTCTATTTATGCCTGAGGTGCCTGGAGGAGGGAGTTTGAAGATTGATTCCCTAATCACAACCCAGACAAGGTGATAGGCTTGCCCACTGCTTATGATAATGACAACATGTACACCTACAAGCAAAGGACGTGAGGACGTGCACCGTACAACTCCCTTCCATGGTAAGACTCACTCCCTACCACCACTACCCTTGTTATCTGCTAGGTGTTTTACACACCTGAGAGCCAGAACTTCTGGTTTGCTTCTGTGCATATGACACCATGGATAACGATGGGAAAAGCTGGCATACTTCGAGACTGGGTCAGCTTTCACACTGCAGAAACCTCCAGTTGGAGAACTCAAGTACGCATTCACTCCAGAGCCCTGCTTCAAATGAAGCTAACTCCTTTTTCTCCAAAGGAAGACACAACAACTTCGGAGTTAGCACCAGGGAAATTACGCATGACTAGATGATGGTGGAAAACAGAGAGGACATGAAAATCACCAGATGCCAAGGGAGGTGTCCCACAATTTCATGAACACACTGAATGCCTTTCTGCAGGCCCTGTGCATGTTGTATGAGGTGAACTTGTCCTCACATGTTATATGAGATGAACTAGTCCTCATTTGCTACCTATCCTGCACAAGAGGCAAAAGGAATCTGTCTTTATGTGCCCCAGCTCCAGCTTTCTTCCAAGCATGCTCCAGCATCCCTGAGAAACCTACTTAGAATAAGTTTCCACCAAAGGAATGCCTGAACATTTAGGCCCTTGGCCTCTGCCTTTATGAGCCTTTGCTGAAAAACCAGCAATTCTTGCAAGTGTTATTTCAGTATTTATATCGAGTAAGGTCTTGACAGAAATAAATAGGGCTATTTGAAGCTAAAATGATACTCAGTGACAAGTCATATGATGGAATCCACACTTAATCTTTCTAAGTAACACACCATTATACAAATAGGTAAAACGCACCCTACCATCCAGGGTGTTAATAGCCATCAAGTTGCTGCAAGACATATTAAAATACATTCAAACAAATCAGCACTATTACAAATTAAAAGAGAAAATATTCCGGGCTCCAAATTGTGTGTGTTTATTCCACCCTGACTGTGTGACAATTACTGGATAAGTGTTGTCCCCAGTGAGGGGAAGGAACAGATGGCAGCCTGCTAAAAAGCACATACTGTATATCAATTTATTAATTACTAAATGCAATCTGCTAGACGTTCATCACAAGATACATCAGCTATTAAATTTCAGAGGGATTAGAAATTCAAAACAAATTATTTTAATAATAATTAACTTAGCTATATGTATTGCAAGCATGCTATTTCCTTAGCTTAAAAGCCTGAAATGATTGGGTGCCATCTGTCTAACTACCACTACAACTTTTTTAATATCAAAAGGACATTTTGCTCAGGTACACAGACAAACACTGAACAAAAAGAATTAAAAATTAATGTGATGGGCATAGTAGGACACTTAGAAATCTCACCCTTGTTGGTTGATTACTGGAGCACAGAGCCTGCCTCTTCTAGGGCAGCGATTTGTTTCTGAGGAGCTGGTTTGAAAAGCCTTTACCATTTGTTAGCTCGTCCATGGTGTATGTAACAAATGCTGATGGTTTTCAACACATTCTTGCAAAAGCCTTACTATATCACAAAGTCAACATCACAGCTGCAAGATAGCAATCTACCTTTTTATGTACATGTGACAGCCTGAGAATTATTTTTCGTGCCCCAATCTACCAGCTGTGGAAGTGCATCCAGCAGGTCAAATAGTGTTGCAATTTACAACTGGCAGAGATGAGCACAAATCTGAGCCTGTACCTTCTCCTTCACCAGTTCTGCCTCAAACTCTAAAAGAATGTTGTTTAAACGAAGGATTTAGTTTTATGACTGTATTCTTCAGAACAGGAAAATTGCAGAATGATTCATATGAGAATACAGAGAGAAGCCCACGTCTTAAATGTAAATTTAAAGGATCCCACAATCGTCAGCCGTGACCCCAACTAAGCAACTCTTTTAGGTCTGAATTCCTACTTTCTGACATTGCCTTCTGTAGAGGTGAAACATAAGGGAAGCGTGCTGAGGTTTTTGAAAATTCTCTAATTTCTGAATTAATAATCATATAGTCTTCTTAGAAGTTGCTTCAGGATACCCATTTCCACAAGTGACCAACTGCTTGGTTTCATAACTACAATTTTTATTATGCTAATTGAAGTTTCAGACTTCTGAAATTAGCAAAATGGGTGATTTTATTACAACTCTATGCTAACAGAGCATAGAAAATGGAAATAGCTCATTCAGAATGTCAGAGGGCAACTAGACAATTGTGTCACCCTTAAAAATTATATTACTTCATCTCATTCAGGTGTACTGAAAAAATTCTCTCACTCTTAATTATTTTCCTAAAATCTAGTATCTTTGTAACAGCAAACATGATTTTGGGAGAACCTGAACCAGTAGTTCCATGGTCTTTAGTTGTTTTTTCTTGTGGCACATGATGACTTCTAAGGCAAGATATTGTCTGAAACAGTCTTTCAGGAAGAGGACTTTTGTGGGGTTTTTAATTGGTTATAAATCTGCTTTTTTTTTTTTTCATGTATAAATGAATGCATTTAACATCATACAGTTTGGGAGTAGGAGAGAAAATCTGCATCAAGTCAAGTTTCAGAATCATTAAAGAGCTTGTTCTGCTTCTGGGTAATTAAAAAGAACAGTGTGAACCAGTAGCACAAATCTTAGTGGAATATGAGGTAAATAGCTAATTTCAGCAGTGGAGACTGTCTTAGGCAAAGCTATAGCAATTGAAGAGCACAACTCAGATGCTTTCCAGTACTTTCCTTCAAAGTTAAAAATCTGCCATCAACCAGTGCATCTGCACAGCACTGGCAATGCTTCCCGAGCACACACAGGCAGCTGCGCTCACCCATTCCGTGTGTGCAAGCATCACTGGTGCATACACAATCACACTAATTGCATGTTTAAGAAACACAGCAAACACTGACTCTGTGATTAACATCTGGAAATGTAAATCCTAGGAAGAAAACACAAGTCTCTAAGCCAGCATGTTTCCTCGCTTGCTGGCTCTCTCTAACTTATCCTTGCACTTTTCCACTTCCACTGAAGATTCCTCGTGCTTCCAAGCAGTAGCTGTACCTAACCCACAGGGCACAGAGGCTCCCCATGCAATTTAGTTCCCATTTGTGCACCCTTATCTGAGAGTATGATATTAAACATTCAGGCATAGATGGTTATAATATCTCACTATATCCTGATTTCCTCCAAAAGAAAATGGGGAAGGCTAGGCCAGGATGCAGTTGTGCTGCAAATAGTTCCATAGCTGGAATAACCAGGGAGACAGGACTGTGGAGGGCAACACAAATCACCTCTGCCCTGCAGGTCACCCTCTGCCTGGGTTCCTACCCTTTCTTCTTCTTTGGATTCCAAACAATGCAACTCCATCCTCAATAGGTCCATCACTCTAGACGTTTGGTTTTAATTCTAAATTCGCTTAACTGGTAATAAATCTCATAGGGTTTTAATGTTTTCATGTAACACTTTTACAGCTACTTGAATTATGGAACAAAACAAAATTCCAGATGCCCTTTGGAGGATTGCTTTCAGACACAGAAAATGACTCAACATGCTGAAGATTAAACAACTGTCCTGCAGAAGTATTACCCAACACCCAGTTTAGTGAGGAAGGTGCACAGGGACAGGAATAATTAAATGTGCCACAAAATAGTCTAGATGTATTAAAAGGAAGAACAGCCAAGCAGGATTTGAAATTTCTCGCTATTTGATTTTTTTTTTAAATCTAAAATTAAGAACTAAACTCTATTGTTTTCATACGGCACAGAAGAAGGAACATTTCAGTTGGCTCAAAGGCACTCTGAAGAAACCCAAATAAATGAAGAGCTAATGTCACAAAACTGCTGGAGGACATAGTGGGTACGTTGTTTCTTCTTAATTCAATACCCAGGCAGTGCAGGAACTCACCTGGGAGCAAGGGAACCAGATTCAATTCTTTCTGCCTGAAGTGAACTGAATCTACTTATTTCACCTCCCAGGACAATGCACCAACTACTCCTGCAAGGTATCGAGGGACCACCAAATCTCCTAAGTCAATGGCATTCTATTTTGAATAAATAATTCAAATGCACTGGCATGCTGAACCTCAGCTAACAAAGCCTTTCCATAGCACTGCATCCTTCCTCCCCAAGTCTTTGTCTCAGGCTCAATGAATATTTCAAGAGAGAACAAAAGAACAGCAATGATAAAGTGAGACCCGTTTGGGCCTCTTTTACCTCAAAGTGGTGGACTTGGGTTCAGACTCCTGCCCCAAATCAAGCAATGAGTGTATTTGAATATGGATCTCTCACCTCTTCAGCCAGCAGCCAATGAAACACAGCTTGTTCTGGCCTATGTTTTTCCAAACTGCTCATAAAGTTACCCAAAGAATCCCAACATCTATCAGTCAGCTGCCCATCTCTTCCAGACCAACACAGTAACATTTACAAGGGACTGCAACCAGGATTTTTGTATGCAGTTGGTAAATACTGAAAAAAAAAAACCCCAACTAATCTCAACAGCATTCAAACTTTTCTAAAACTGTTCTATAATAAAAGTCAAACATGGACTAAATTACTGTCATCTGTCTCCTACAAGAACTGCATAGCAGTACCAAGGCAAGGAAGTTCAGCTTGCAGGAGGCAGCTGTAGTGGAATAACAGGCTGGGTAACAAAGGGGGAAGGAGAAGCAAACAGAGCTCGGGGCAGAGTGTGAAGCATCAGAAAAGTCACCTGTGGAGGTAAGAAGAGGCAGTGTTTGAGCAGAAAATTGTTCCTTTAGACAGTGCTCCAAAAGGAAACAAAGGTGAGAATGGCCCTGTGCTAGCAGTAGCCCAGGAATTTACTGATAGCATCTTATTAAGGGGGGGGGAAATGCCTCCCCTTCACCCTGATACAGGAGAAAAGAAGGATCTAGCTCCTGATTTTTGAAAAGTTAACTGTTATGTTTAGCTACACAGTGATGTCATTGATGGTTTTCCACAAAAGCACATTTTCATGTCACTTTACAAGATTTACAATACTTCAAAACGGAGTTCCATCAGTATGAAATGCAACGCCTCCTTTACACAGCCAAAGCCTACAAGCAAAAGTTTTTCTGTGTCTGTATATATCTGTATGTCACATTCTTCATTCTATATGTATTCTTGCTAGTAGTATCAAAGATGGAATTAAGATAATTTTTTAAAAATTTTAATCTTTGGAAGAAGATTAAGATGTTTTCAAAGATAGGAACACTTGTACTACTACCAGCTGTGCTACATCTCCTCTTTGAATATACAGCTTTGAACTGAAACCTGTAAAATATTTAATATAAATAGATATCATAATGCAATTGTTATATATTTTAGGCAACAAATTTGACCAACGATAAGGTAATAACTAGGTGTTTTAGACACTAAGGAAGTGAATGCAAGGAAAAAAATGGTCAGAAATTTATTGTGAATGGATGTCTTCTGGAGAGAAAAACAAATGAAATAGGGATCTAAATATTGCACTACATTACTGGTAACAAATGAAAAATTACATAGGTCAAATCTGAAAGAACAATATTGGTCAAATGCATACTACAATCTATTCCTCTACAAATACTGTTCTGAGATGGTCCAATAACGCTGCAACATTAAAGCTTATTTTAAGTCCCGTAATTTTTCCTCAATTCATGTGGTGTACGGTAGCCATGTGTATGTGTATGTATATAAAACTGACACACATATAGTTAAAAAAGAAAGACCAAAAGCAAATATAAGTGGAGTTTGGTACTCACCTCCTTCTCCTGACCCAGAGCCATTATCTGAAAAAGAAACAGAGGGGGAGAAAAAAAAAGCAAATGAAAATATTGCTCCAGGAGCAGCTGTTTGTTCAGGAACTTGTCACTGTAAAACATTACACAGATGTTACATTTCATGAGCCAGCTGTAAAAACAAACATCCCCCATAAGGTCTGGCATCCTTTAATATGGTTTGTTCATACTCACTGTGCCCTAGTCTCTTATCTTCCCTGTCAAGATGTTACTCAAGTAACAGCATCATTCAATACTGAAACTAAATTGCTTTCTTAGGCTCAACTGTTAGAGATTAAAACTTGTTAAACCCAAAAGAAATTAAGAGTACAAAGTCCGATTTTTGGAATGTTTATTTTTCCTTACCCTCTGGCCCTGGGAGTGGTACTTCAAGGAATAACACATAAATCACCTGACTGTAGAAGTACCTCCAGAAGACAGCTAGTCCTCCAAGTTGACTTTAGTAATCTAATGACAAAATAGCTTCTCTCAGCTGAGTCAATCACTTTGTATAAAGATGCTGTAATGGCATAGTTATTTCATTGACATTTGACTGACTGGATTAGCATCTGATGAATGACAGCTTTCACTTGGACCCTATTTGCATTAGCAGTTCAAGTGTCAGCAGGACTTGAGCTTCTTCACCACCCCCGGCCAACTAACTCTACTTCTGAGAGCTACGGAGCTGTCTAGGGATTTTGTACATGCATCCCGCTGGGCAGCACTCTGCAGTCTTCAGCTAGCACGGCAGTAAAGACAAGCCCTTAAACACATCTTCTGAGTCACAAACCTCCCTGTCTTGTTCAAAGGAGGAGGAGAGGAGAGAATGGGAAGGCAACTACTGTCAGCAAACTGTTTGCCATCCCCATTAGATTAGCTTATCTGGAAGTTAAGGAGAGGAGAGGAGCAGAGCACACACTCTGCTCATCTCATATCTCTTCTTTCGTGCCTGCTTTGGTGATGGAGAAGGCAGCTGAATTTATTTTTCAAAAATCTGAAAGAAGAAGGAGGCCAGACAGAGAGAGGACTGGGGTTCTTCCACACATGAGCTCGTAGTTCACATCAGAGGAAAAAACCCCTACATTTGCTCAGTTCCCTCCACTGATTTTATTTAAGGAGCGGTATTTCTAAGAATAATTCCCTCTAGTGCGTGGATGAAAGTGTGAAATTCCACGTTACTGGGTCACTTCACACATTAAAAATAATTTCCTCTCACGTGGAGTATCAGGAATAGAGATTTGTTTTTCTTTTGCCTTAATTTTCCTTTCTTTCCTCCTATACCACAATTTGGTGTCTAACAGACTAAGCTTATTACTTTACAGAAATTAATGCAAAAACCAGAAGGTTTGTTTTTCTGTGGATACTGACCCACTTCATTGACTAGGCAGGTAATCCCATATAAAATGTCATTGTTGAGTCACTGAGAAATATGCTTTATGATGTGGTATTTCTTCATTAAGAAATTTGAAGGAGTATAATTTACTTATAAGAGTTAGGCTTATTTGTAGTGGTAAAGTTGCGTCATAAGCCTTTTTGGGGGAGAGAAAGCTGACATACAAACATGAGCAAGTTCAACATGTAATTCATATGAAAGACAAAGGATAAAATGTCTCAAAGAAACTTGACTTGTTCTGTGTTTTCATTTCAACTCTCACTCTCCCACTGCTTTCCCCTGTGTGTTCGGCCTGAGGGGAGAAATGCTGCTCAGTCCCAGCGTGAGGGGCTCTGGCTACAGCCTGTGCTCACTGGGGCAGGACAGGTAGCACCACCCACATGGTACGAGCTGTACCGAGAGACGTGTAAATCGTAGAGCTGCTGCTCAGACCAGCCATCTCTACAGATCATTGCCTTGATATACATGAGGTCCACTAGGCAGGACATCACAGCAACAGGATAGATTCATTTCCACTTCTCCGGACTTTCAGCTTTCAAAAAACTATAAAAAAAAAAAAGTGTCATCCTCTATAACACTGTATCATTTTCAACTTTTCCCTGGGAGCTGTACTAAGACTCTTGTCTCCAGGGTAACCATGCTAAACTAAGCTGGTGTTCCTGCTTTTTTTTTTCTCCTGAGGCTTGGCTAGATTTTCCCAAGCAGCTGCTGGTTAAAAGAGTAGCATTTTTTTCAAGTTTACTAGGACAAGCAGACCTGCTCTTTTCAGGCCCCTAATGAATTCAGGATTTCCAAAAGTGGTCTCCATGCACCAAGATCTGCCAAGAAAGCTGCTCAAATAAGTGAAGATGCTGGGCACAAACAGCATTCCCCAGCCAGTGGTCAGTAATTAGAGAAGGAGTGACTGACCTCTATCTTTACTTAAGCCACTCTTTTCCAAGTAGACTTATAAAGACTGAGATCGGCCCTGCTGAGGACTTGGGGTTGTTGCTTGCTGAGAGGCTGGACATGAACTAGCAATGTGCACTTGAAGCCCAGCAAGCAAAATGTGTCCTGGACTGCATCAAAAGCAGCATGGCCAGCAGGGCAATGGAGGGGGTTCTCCTTCTCCACTACACTTTCCTGAGACCACATCTGCAGTGCTGCAACCAGTTCTGGGGTCCCCAGCAAAGGAAGGATATCAACCTGTTGGAGTGAGTCCAGACAAGAGCCACCACGATGATTAGGGGGATGGAGCACCTCTCCTATGAGGAAAGACTGAGACAATTGGGTTTGTTCAACCTGGACAAGAGATGGCTTTGGGGTCACCTAATTGCAGCCTTCCAGTACCTGAATGGAGCCTACAAGAAAATTGGAGAGGGACGTTTTACAAAGGCATGTAGTGACAGAACAAGGGGGAATGGCTTTAAACTGAAAGAGAAAGAGAGTAGTTTTAAATCAGATATTAGGAAGAAGTTCTTTACTGTGAAGGCTGTGAGGCACTGGAACTCCAGAGAAGTTGTGGATACCCCATCCCTGGAGGTGTTCAAGGCCAGGCTGGATGGAGATCTGAACAACTTGGTCTAGGGGAAGATGTCCCTCCCCACAGCAGTGGGGTTGGAACTGGATTATCTTTAAGGTCCCTTCTGAACTAAACCATTCTATGATTCTATAAAAATATGCTTATACTCAAACGTGCAGGCTTCTGCTGCAAGCTGCTTTTATCCATGACGGAGTTTCTGGATAAAATACACAAAGAAGGACTTGGGTCAGACACAGTACCTGAATACTGTAAGCACTTGGTTAAAGTCAGAACCACCTTTTTTCTTTTCTTTTTTTCTTTTTTTTTTTCTCATTTTTCTTTTTTTTTTTTTTTTTTTCTACTTTTTCTTTTTTCTTTTTTTTCCTTTCTGAACAGGAGCCAGTTCTGTACTGTGGGTCTGCTTTGTTGCAGAGGCAGAAAAAACTCCCCACATCCAGAAAAGCCTGCAGCCTCTCTCATTCAGGAGGGATGACTTTTAACTCAAACTAGCATGAAAATTGAACCCGTCTCTTCCCCATCTAGATCAACAACTCCAAACTGCCAAGCGCAAACAGGAGGGCAAACAGACCACTGACAAATTTTAAGCAAGAGGACCCTTCCCTAAGGCACTCCTGAGAGAATAATTCCTTCAATCTAACAGAGATACAGTGTTTGTTTCTAGTTCTGCAAGTATTTTTTTACCTTTTTTTTAAACTTATAAATCCCAACAGAAAGCAATGGACTGTGGCTTCCAAATACATACCGCACACTGAGAAACTGCCACTACAGTCAAGTACTACATCATTGTGTGGTTACAATTTCATGTGCATATAATATAAATCTGGCAGCAGTCAAAATCAATACTAAAACCTGTATATGCAGCCCCAAAATTTCAGCCACACATTCTCTTTCCTTTCTCTGAACAACCATTTTTAACATCAAAACTCGCATCTTGTTTATTCCTAAAGCACCTATAATTGACTCTTTTTTTAAAACATTGCTTATTTTAGCATCTTGAAACTCTGAGAGCCTTCTGATGAAGGAAAGAAATAAATATGCTGCAAATCATCCATGTCCGTAAAAATGTAATCAAAATATTACCTGCCAAGAAATAGAATAATGATTTAGTGACTAAATCATTCAGTATAGTCTGTTCCAGTGCCATAGCTTCAGAAGGTGTCAATCCCTAGCAAATGGGAAGTATTTTATTCTTGTATGAGATTCAGATGACTGATGTACTCTAATTATTAAATAGTTGTTACAACACTAAGGAGGAATTTCATCCAATTGTCTTGGATGCACCCCAGCAGGATGAAGCTTTGCTTTGAAGAAACAAAATTCTGGTAGGAAAACCAGTGAATCTATACTTGTCTCTGAATGATGTCCTAGAACAAAGCATTTTAATAGCAAATTCAAAGGCACTCTGTGAAAATTAATGGGACTCTATAAAATATTTTAAAATTTGAGTATATGATTCTCCATTATACATGTAGCAGATCAAGAGCACAAATATACTGCCACCTTGGCAGGGCATGGAGAAGTTCCGGATGATGGCTTTTATCATTCAATATTTTCACGCCATCCTAAGTGGTTCAGACACTCAGGGAGCAGCAGGTACCATTCTAGTAGAGCTCAGTCAAAGCACTTAAAGTTGCACCAGTGTAAGTGCAGTATGCAGCCTGAATCACATCCTCAATTTCAGAAATGTCTTTTCAGTACTTTTTGGGTAGTTGTGTTTCAGCACTTTTCTTGATCTGTTACACTAAGTGCTAAAACTTATGTTGTGTTTCCCGGGTTTTACGTAGGACGGAAAGAAAAGGACAAGAAAGTTTAAAAAAATTCCATATTAGCTGAATAATGTAGTAATCAGCAGCCAGCAACCTGAGGCGGAGAAGAATCAACTTTTTGTTTTGAAATTTCTTTTTCTTGGTAGAGTAGAATGCATATAAAAACAAACATTTTTTGTTGTTTCCAAAACATTATCCTAGAATTTTGTTTTCATGAGAGAAAGAAACTTACATGCTGTGTGTCTATTTCTTAAAATTATTTGGACATGAACTTAAAAAACACTATTTACTTATACATCCTCAATTCAAACCTTCATACTTCTTGGGTGTTGTTATAAAAATGCAGGAGCCCTCCAAAACAGGATTGCATTCTTTTCCTATTTCTGTAGCATCTGGAGATGGAGGTGGGAGATTGGGAAAGATGGTAGATACAACCACCTGCCTGAGGGATGCTGGAATTATGCTTCTGTGCTGGCCACAAAACACAGGCTTCCTTCAGTAGTAGGACCAACAACACAGATTGTTTTGGACCTTAGCAAACACGAGCCAGACCTCAGTATAGTTCTGTGCTACACTCAAAGGCCTCAGAGCAGCTGGTGTGAAACACTCTGCATTTGAATGGGGTAACTGGGACTGGCAGCAGCAAGGACTTGGACTATGTACACTGCCCGTGCATTTACCCTGATTTCCAGATAAGATGCTGCAGCTACCAGTGAGCTCCAGGCTGACAACTCTAAATTGTTATTGATAATTAACCAACATAAAGCCAGCAAGGAGTGTGCATTTGACCCATGGTCATACTTTTGGCTGCCATATAGATGTAACCTTGTTTAGATTAATTCAAGTAACCATTGTGTATCCAAAGATGAGGGATGTCCCACAACTTAATATTTTGCCTGTGTTATTTATGTACCAAAGAATGCAGTTGTTGACACTACTGAGTCATTTAATTTCATTCTGAGAAAACCAGCCATGTGTCTGGTCTTACCAGCTTCGAATCTATCCAACGGTTCAGAAGACCTCTGGTGGCTAAAGTTTCTGCATGCAAGAGCATGTTGCAATATTCAAGACAGTGAAAACCTGTCCCATCTATTTCAAACGTGTGGAAAACATATGCTTTAAGTGTGTGGAAAGACAAGATAATAAAAGTCCGTTAGAAATGTGAGGTAGGATGATTTTTTAAGTTGTGCAAGTCTTCAGTATAATGACCCAAAGTAAAACATGATGCCTTGGATACAGGTAGAGCTGCAGTCAGGATGATCAGTGTCACTTGTTGGATGTCACACTAATTCTGTATATCCAAAAAATAAAAGTCCTAAAGAAATGGCTAATTTGAAGTCTGCGTCAAATTTGTTGATTAATATCAAGACTCTTCTATAAACACCACCAAAGCAATCATAATCTATTTTCTCAGATAAAGTATTTCAACTTTTAATGTTTATTTATTAACCTGTTAGCATATCAGAAGAGATATCAGATTTCTTCTCTAGAAAAGGATTCCATTCCTAAAGAGGACTCAGGGTTTCCACATTATTTCATTCTATGAAAAGCATGAAAATTTTAATTGCTGGAATTAAGGGCAAAACTGAAGAGCTAACCATAAAACATCATCCATTAGCGACACAAAATGATGTTTTACATACCAGAATAACAAGGTCCTCTTGATACCATTGTTATCTCTTTCTGGTGCTTGCAAGCAGCTCTCCTGAGGAAGCATTCATTTTGGTAAGTGTCTCCATTTGATCCACAAACTGGAATATAGTTTGTGTGACACTGAAAAAGAAATTATAAAATAACCCAGTCATACAAAATTCATGTGATTTATCTCAAAGTTCATGTGATTAATTAATATGCAGAGAGAGAGATTAATCTCTCTCTATCTACATATTATTATACAGGAAGATAGTTGTGTTACTAACAGTAACTTATAATTCTTTTCAGTAAAGAAAGATTTGAAATATATTCATTTTTCAATATCACTATATGTATTCCTCTCGGATCACTGAAATAATAGTGTAACTCCATATGGACTGAGCATAGGAATTCAGTAGGAAAGATTAAAGGAACAAAATAACTATGGTGGGACTTTGTACTGGCTAGAGGGAATATGTCAGGCATCTAGAAGTATTTGAAGGATAAACACTGAGGAAGGGGAAAACTTCTTCAAGATAATACAAGAAAGTATGTCTAAGCACAGGGGGATGAAACTGAGCAAAGGAAAATTTCAGGAGAACAGTGCTTAAGGGGGGATTTGCTGACCTTTTTGGTCAGACCAGTCTTACAAAGGAGGTGGAAAACAATCATCATTCTCATTAAACTCAAGAGCATCATGAGTCTTTTACTTGGCCAACAACTATAATAATGCTTTTCTATTACCACACTGAAAATTTTAAATCTTAAAGTTAGTAGAATTTGATACATTTAATAAAAAGAAAGGTAGAAAGGAAAAATTATCATTCAGAACAGCTTTTGCAGAAGCTGCCTGTATTTTGCTGTTTTCTTACATTCTAAGAAAGATGGATTAGATTATAAACCCCTTGTATGCATAATGTGTATTAAAATTCTGGGACCACCAATCTGCCTAACATCTGAGAGTGCTGCGCAGATTCCTGCTGAACTGGAGATCCAAGCCCTGCTTACTGCATGGAAAAGAGATAGTGCCCTGTTTCGGGGTGTAGTGATAAAGGCATCTTCAACACCCCCAAGGTAAAAAGAACCCAACGAAAACCAAAAGTCAAGGAGCATGGATGAACTACATTAACATCTACCAAATTTCTTAACCATACAAGGTTTATGATTAAACTGTAATAGTTCAACCAGTGAGACTGCATGCAGAATAACATTAAGTTAAAATGCCCGAAAAGGACAAGAGTTTCTTCTCCAAATCCCAGATGTGAGCATCTCCCACAACAGTTTCTTTGTTCTTTGACATAGAGAAAGGTCACAATACTCGATTTTTAAAATATAATTTTGAAGGGTATTACCCTCCAATCCTTTGTCATCCTGCCATAGATGACCTACTGAGAATTAACTAAGCAGGTATGGACAAAAATAAATCATGCTGCCAGATCTGAAAATTATTTCTAACAGTTTGTAATACATTCCCATAGTGAGTAGCTCTCAGACATTCAACCAGAACTATCAGTCCTGTCACATCTCATAGTGAATAGTCATTTCTAGAGAGTAATTAACAGGCAACTCCCAAGAGGGACAATACTTTCTAGTAAATAATTCTCTGTTCAATATTAGGTGTGTGATGCTTTTAAGTTGCAGGTTTGTGTCCTGAGGATAGAAAATGAAAGGTAAAGTGATTCCTTTTTTACAGTTTGGTAAGCCTTTAGTGATTTGGTACAGTACAGCCAAAAGTTCTCATGTGAGAATCCTTTAGGAGTAAAGTTGTTTTCTTGTGAGCAAATCCTCTAATACCTCAAATGACCAAAAAGGAGAGCATCTCTTCATGGATGAGATCTGCTCTGCACACTGTGCCCTGGGAAAATCCATCTGGGCTCCATCCAATGCTGTATGATTTCTGAGTTCCCAGCATTTGAATGGGTTGTAAGGTTTGCTCACTGTCACTGCTCCTTTTCCTATTCTGTCTAATTAAAGCAGGTACCTTATTAAACTGTTGCCAAGCCTTTCTTACTGAGATTGAAAAAGAGCCCCATGATATCTCTCTCTCACGTCACCTTATATCACTGCACCTTATCTCCCCCACTGGTTCATAACACACTCGCTAGGTGTTGATCAGTTTTTCATTGAGGTTTTGTAAAACTCATCCAAAATACAACAAAAGACCATTCAGCCTTGTATTGGGTTTGCAAGGCCTGGTTTTTTGGTAGTGGGGGGGCCACAGAGGTGGCTTCTGTGAGAAGCTGCTAGGAGCTTCCACCATGTCCAGCAGAGCCAATCCCTGGCTGGCTGCAAAGACGGATGTGCTGCAGGCCACGGCTGGGACAATTAGAAGTGGTGGTAACGCCTCTGTGATAACAGATTTAAGAAGAAATCAAAACAATACTAGTGGCACAGTTTTAATTCCAGCCAGAGAAGAGGGGGACAGTGAGAACATGTGAGCAGAAAGCAACTCTGCAGACACCAAGGTCAGTGAAGAAGGAGGGGCAGGAGGTGCTCCAGGCGCCAGAGCCGAGACTCCTCTGCGGCCCGTGGTGAAGGCCATGGTGAAGCAGCTGTGCCCCTGCAGCCCATGGAGGCCACGGGGGTGCAGAGATCCACCTGCAGCCTGTGGAGGAGCCCACGCCAGAGCAGGTGGATGCCTGGAAGGAGGCTGTGATCCTGTGGGAGACCCATGGAGAGAGAGGCCCTGCTCCCAGGCTGGAGCAGCCTGCCCTCGGAGGACTGCACCCTGTGGAGGAGTGACCCACGCCGCAGCAGCTTGAGGGGGGCTGCTGCCCGTGGGATGGACTCACGTTGCAGCAGTTCACAGGGAGCTGCTGCCTGTGAGATGGACTCAGGGTGGAGATGTTCCTGGAGAACTGTCTCCCATGGGGAGGGACCTCACGGTGCAGCAGGGGAAAATGACTCCTCTCCCTGAGCAGCAGAGGAAGCCAGGGTTGATGGACTGACCAAAACCCCCATTCCCTGTCTCCCTGTGCTGTTGGGGTAGGAGGTAGAGCTGGGAGGAGGGAGTGGGGGAGANGTGGAGGAGTGACCCACGCCGCAGCAGCTTGAGGGGGGCTGCTGCCCGTGGGATGGACTCACGTTGCAGCAGTTCACAGGGAGCTGCTGCCTGTGAGATGGACTCAGGGTGGAGATGTTCCTGGAGAACTGTCTCCCATGGGGAGGGACCTCACGGTGCAGCAGGGGAAAATGACTCCTCTCCCTGAGCAGCAGAGGAAGCCAGGGTTGATGGACTGACCAAAACCCCCAGTCCCTGTCTCCCTGTGCTGTTGGGGTAGGAGGTAGAGCTGGGAGGAGGGAGTGGGGGAGAAGGTGTTTTTAAAGGCTTATTTTACTTCTCATTATCCTGTTTTGATTCTGTTCGTGTAATAAAGTCACTTCATATCTTAAGTTGAGCCTGTTTTGCCTGTGATGGTATTTGATGAGTGAACTCTCTTGGTCCTTATCTCAACTCATGAACCCTTTGTTAAATTTTCTCCCCTCTGTCCAGTTGCAAGGGCAGTGAGCAAGCAGCTTTCATTGGGTGCCTGGCATCCAGCCAGGGTCAACCCACGACAAGCCCGCAGAGCTCTTGCTACCATGACATTATAGCTGTTTCAAATAACACTGAAATTTGTCATTCATTTTCCTCAATCTGAAGAAAGTTTGTGCCAACCTTGGCCTTAGTTCAGGGGTGACTGTAAATAGTTGTGCCCCTCTGCTGACCCAAAAGAACTGTCTGGGTCAGAGAGACCTCATTCCAGTCTACAATTTCCTTTTGAGGGAAGGAGGAGGGACAGACACTGATCTCTTCTCTGGGGTGACCTGAGGGACAGGATCTGAGGGAATGGCCTGAGTCAGGGGAGTTTTAGGTTGGATATTCGGAAAAGGTTCTTCACCGAGAGCATGGTTTGGCACTGGAACAGGCTCCCCAAGGAAGTGGTCACAGCACCAAGCCTGACAGAGTTCAAGCAGCATTTGGACAATGCTCTCAGGCACATGGTGGGATTCTTGGCGACGGTGCTGTACAGGGCTGAGTTGCACCTGATGATCCTTGTGGGTTCCTTCCAACTCAGGATATTCTATGATACTGTGATTTCCCCCTCCAGCAGGAACATCATCTGATCAGAACCTGGATCCCAGAACAACTTAATTTTGCAACTCTCTTGTTAGGGTGCTTTTTCTAAAAACTGCATAAGAAATGACTGGTTGGATGGGATGAGTGGCGCATTTATCCACAGGCTCTGTGGTAGCTGTCACGAATAGGAAACACACGTAAGGAAGAACAGGCTGATATTCCCACATCTTCCCACCTGCCTCTTCAGCTTAACCACTGTACACAAATGTGTCTATTTTCCTTTCTAAGCTTTGCAATTTCAGGAAAAAATTAGCTAGCTCTCAGATAGTCTTGCATATGGAGAACTTAACAGTTTGGGCTGGGTGTTTGTTGCCTGGTATATTTTGGTGCTGCTAGTTGCAGCAAATAGAGTAAGCTCAATTAAGGTTGAAAGTTAAAGGAAGGATTTCAACCTGCTATGTGTGAAAAACACAATACCTTTTCCTCATCCTTTGACTTCTTTCCTAAGAGTATAGAATAAAATTTTCAAAAAGTATAAGTAAACTTGCAAGTAGCTTAAAAACAATGCTGGTTTTTAAAATGGGCTCTTCAAGACAAACTATCAGCTTATTACATGGACTAGCTCATTTTTTTAAGTCTTCAAGACCTGGATATTAGGAAGTTGTAAAATTTATCACCTACAGAAAATAAATGAAATCTTTGGTTAGCCTAGGGTCGCATTTCTTTTGCTTTTTTTTTTTAATCATTATTGAGCTTTGATTTTACTATTTTTCATAAATAAATGTTACAGACAGTCTGAAGATAGATGAATAAACCTTGCATGAATTTTTTCTCCCTTTAAAAGGCAGTGGAACAATGCCCCCAGCATGGGTGAACAGCAGCCTATCAAAAGCCAGCTCCGAAACACTGGAATCCAAAACCAGTATAAGATCATATACATACTGTTGCTATTCTGGTTCCCCTTGATTTATTATTTATTGGAAACAGATCACACAATTATTTTTAAAACACTGAAAGACAGCCCACTTCAGGGTTTTGCTAATAACACTGCCAATTCTTCCAATTTTACTGTGAGACTCGTACATAATATTTGATACATTTGTCCTAGCTATAAACAGTGAAAAAAAAAGAACTGCTGTACTGCTTTTCCTCAAAAAAGTTGGTTGCAGGAGGGGAGGAAGGATTGCCATGACAGTTATAAAAACTGTAAACTAAAGGCTGAAAAACTGACAATGCAAATTGAACTTGCTATTTACTACTTTTTAAAAGTTTAGAAGACATTTTTATCAAATTTCCATGCTTTTTTTTCTCACTGAGTGGGACTAATTCATTATTGTAATTCATAACCTTTATGATCACTGGTGATCCTGCCATTATCTGATCCAATCAGTGCCATTGAAAAAGGAGCTTATGGTTAGAATCCATAAGCCTGTTGCTGAGTGAAAATTTTAAAGCGGCAACTCTCCAAATACTTCAATACCCCTGAAAGATTTGTCAGAAAAGTCAAACAAAAAGGTGAGCAATCCTTACCTGGAACTGACACGCACATTTCAAGCCATCGCCCTCTTCCTTGCACACTCCTCCATATTTACATGATGATTCATCACACACTCTTACATCCGATTCCCTTACATTTAACTCTGCAAAAAAAATAGAAAAAGGAGACAGAAAAGAAATTGTAAGATGAGAGTCATTTTGAGGACTGCCTTGTCCTTAAATCCTCTGAGCCCCCCTGCTGCCTTACTCCCAATATAGAAATTAAAAGAAAAATGCCAGAGGTGTTCCCTGCATGGGCTCAGTCCTGTCCCTGGGCTCCTCCCCAGGGGCTGGTCCTGCTCCCCAGAGGCAGCTTTGCCCGGTTGGCACAGTGGTCATGGCATATGAAAGCATGTGTTATTATACTGCCCAAATTCCCTTCCATGTCTCCCCCGACAGGGACGCCCCAGTACAAAACCCTTCTCCACACAAGTTGTCTAGCAGGAGTCAGGGTATTTACACAGGTTATAACCCATGTTTCTCACTTGCTACCTCTCTTTGCCTTACTCTCCACAAAGGTCCTGAGGAAGAAGAAAAGCTAAACCATCAGAATTTCTCTGCCTGGTTTTCATTATCTGCCATGGCCACATTGTTATCCTTCAGACTAAAAATAAACCCAAGTGTGTTTAAACTTATAATTTGCTTGCACTGTAGGAGTCAGAGTAATGAACCAGAGATCTGTGTCTTAGCTGTTGCATAAAAATATGGAACACAAATGCAACTCCTGTGTCCGTAAGCTTAGAGATGTCAGGAGGGAAACCAAGGGGCTTTACGCTCCGACTGCATAGGCACTAGCTCCAGAACAAAAGTCCTCTAACTGGCTGCAAGCATTTTTGGCCATAACAATCCAAGGCTAGATTTCAAGGAGAATAAATATATTCTTCTGAAGTAAGTATTAAATTCGAACTATAACCAGAAGGGAGAGCAAAAGAAGGCACATGTGGAATAATGGAAGTGGCCAGTGTTAGCCTAAATGTGACCTCATCCAGCTGCGTAGGAACAGTGCTAGTACTATTGATTCCAATGTAAAGGTGAATATAACACCAAGGGCTCTGGAAAAATACCCTGCCCCTGTTAAGCGTGCAGTGAAGTCAGAGGATATCATTCAAAGATGTCTGTGCTATGGCTCAAGCCAGAAACCTTCAGGACTCTATAGCAAGTATGATCCACTAAAGAGATTCCACTGACTGTGGTGTGATTTAAAATAATGCCTGTGACTTTTAATAAGCAAGCCCTATCCAGAAAACTGGCTTAAAGAAAGAACTGAACACCAGCCATTCAGAAATGGGGAAAGATAGGTCAAAAGCAGAAGAAAATAATCCTCGCTGCCACTTAAGAGTCTAAAATAGGCAATCACCCTCCTCCTCACAGCAGTATCAGCACTTTAGTATGACAGTGACAGACACCCTGGAAAACTGCTCCCGCGTGTTTACGTAACATTATACACCCACACATATAGTTTATATAAATAAATAAATAAATAAACAATAATTACTGTAATAAATTTTACCATATGCCATATGCGTCTATATTTAACATAGCATAATTATGTATTTTTTCATGGCACTGAAGTTACACGATTATAGCTCAATGCAAAGTCAGGTTTTAATCCACATATTTTTTTGTCTGAGAATACTGAGAAAAAATTGAGAAGCATATTGATTCTTTCTCCCCTATAGGTCCATCATTCCCAAAGGCATAAATGAGGAGGGTAATGTGTGTAACATTGGGCAGCTAGGTATCCCGGTTGCCATCACAACCCTGTGTCTGTGTTCTCTAATGTTATTCTTAATGTCGCCGTTTATCAAGCGTGACTGCTGCGTTGTAGAGACCAAGCTAATGTGACAGAACATCGCAGCTTTTCAATTTAATGTGTTCATAACTCGCTCCTGAAGGAAATGTGCCTCTCTTTCTTCCCATGAAGATCTGCTCCATGAAGATGAACAAACTATCAAAATTAATTAAGGGGAAATGATTGTCATATCTGAAAGAAGGGTCCACATTTAGGTGATATCACATTTGAGAAAATGCAATTATAAAAAGGAGTAACCATACAGTCAAATTAGAGCATGAACTGCTTTCAAAACCCTGTTTTCATCAGGTCAGAAAACTAATGAGATGTTGGTTCCCCCTTCTCAGCTCTCAACAGAGCACAGTGAACTCAGTGCTTGGCAACATCCCACCCAGCACACCCGATCAGCAGAAGACACCCCTTGGCAGCTGCAACTCCTGCTTAATTTCTAGGAGCCTACAGGATGTCCAACTGCCTAAGCAGTGTAGGGGAGACTTTTCCTCAATATTGGTGTCCCCCAGTCTGGAGAGAGCACACAAACACCCAGAAAGGAGCCTCTTCACCACAGCAGTGGGCAAGGGACCTCACTTTTCTGCAGTGGGGAAGGACATGGTGGGGTCAGAAAGAGAGGCAAGGTAGCAGTTCGGCATCGAGGCTGAACTAGAGATGTACTTGTTCCTAACTTAGCTATTGCTCTGACTGCAAGAGCCAGTGAGAAAGGGAAATATATCAGAGCAAAACTGAAAGAGAGGATATGAAGATGGGGGTGGAGGATCAGCCCTTGTGAACTTCCCTCACCCCAAGAAACCAAGACTTTGAGGGGTCTTTTAATTCCACAGGAGGAATTAAGATGACAGAAAGCACACTGTTTTGATGGTTACTTCATTTTAGGCATGGACTGTTTTTCTTTCCACATAAATGATAAATACTGACTATGAGCTTTATAGCATAAAATGAACAGTGAACAGGAAAGGTCATGCAGAGACCAGGAGACAGCATGATTCTCCAAAGCTGTACAAAAGACAAGATACTCTGGTGACTGGCACTTGAACATGACAGATGAACTTTATTCTGTGACAGGATGTCACCTAATCCCTTATTCCATTCAATGGCAATTTCCAGCAGCAGCGAAATCAAGCCTTCGACATGAGCACAATTACATCTGATGGAATCACAAGTACCGGGAAGTGTGGTGGCTATAATTACTTCCACATCTACAGCATTCAGCTCAAAAATGAATACATGTGGATGGATGCTAATAGAGTGATGTGAAGAGGAACTGTAGATGTCTTGCATGTCTGAAATATGCTCTCTTTTCAGAAAGTTCCCCACAGACAGAGAATTAAAACGGAGTTTCTGCAATTATTTCCAGAAGAATGGAATCATTATCATCATGAGAACAGATCTATGAGAGGAGCAAGAACATGTAGCAAACAGTTTAGGGTAATTTCTTGCATGTTTCTTTAATGCCTATTGCAACTCATTTCCTACACTTTTAGCACGTATAAATAAGAGAAAACCTCAGTGTGATTCATTACGCACAGTGTGAATATGGTAGGTAGTAATCCATCAATTCCCAAGAGAAAATATAATTAGCGCAATTAAATCAGGCTTCCAAATTTATGATAAAATTAATCTCCAAAGACCTGAAATGAGGTATTAAAAATGATTTGCTAGTATCTGTTCAGCCAATACACTTCCTGGTCGTGCGAGGGCTGACTGGCACAGAGCAGCTTGCAAAGACCCACAGCAAGGTCTCCCGGGTTTGTCTTTTTTTCTCTTTTGAAATGAATTCACCTTGTAATAATTTCATACATCACTAAAAATGAGGAAAGCCTTCTCCATTTTGACTCTTTTCAGAGAATTTGAAGCTTGATACAAGTAACTGGAGATTGGTTTATTGCCTGTGACCTCAAAATGCATTGCTCTGAGGCTCTTGTTATAAGGCAAATTACATGTGTCAAAATGCTGAACCTGAAGATGAAATCAAATTTTTAGCTTTAAGTACATCAAACATGTTATTTCCATCCAGATACCTCAAGAATAAAGTGAAATCTAAGATGGACAAATCTGTTCACTTTGCTTTTTTAAAATTCTTGTGTCTCCTGGGATTGGCAATAGTACATAGTAAAGTCGAATGGATATAAGGAACCAAAAAATATCTTTCCCACATGAAAGTGAGTGTGTGAATATTGCGGCTGTGCCTGAGAAAAAACTCCCTCTGCCTGCCTGCCTGCCTGCCTGCCTGTTTTCTCTTTCTATGGGTAAGACTCAGGAGAGGTGCCGGGACCCCTCGTGCCTTTTGCTCTTGACCTCTGAGTTTGGTAAAAGACAGGAAGCAACTTCCACCATTCACATTAGAGGGAAAAGGCAAGGCTTTTCTGTTCTCCAAACAGTTTGTTTCTTGTGAAGTCAAGCCTTAAATTAGGATGTACAACCTCTCGTGGAGGTCATACATAGATACATACACACACACAAACCTGGGAAATTTCATAAAGGGTTTGTAACTCTACAGGTTAAAAGAATTCCCAAATTGTAAGAATGGTTGAGTTGAGTCAACATTGGCTTGGGAAAGGGCTCAGGAGAAATTATGTTGTGGGAGAATATGTTAGAGCCCACAAAGTCTACTGGAGATAGTGGTGTTATGGCTGGATGAGCTCTCAGAACCACAAGAGAGAGTTAAAGAAAGGCAAAATCTGATGAGCAGAAAACCTATAACCTACTCAGTTTTGGAAGTCAACCTTACAAATCTGGATTGGCTTGGGCAAATCACTGGCTTTTTTCTGTTTTGGCAAATCATTCTGGTTTGGGCAAATTATTTATAAATGAATGGAGACCTTAATATGGGAAAAAACACACAACAAAATCTTTCCCTTAAGGATTATAAAGTTGAGGTGCTCACATGACAAGCATAATCTGAGTTTTAAATCTAACTCTTGAATGAAGCTTTACTTGCCAGTCACACCCTTTGCCCACAACAAAAATTATACCCAGAGCCAGGCCTCTGTCCGTGGTTCCCAAGCACAACCTGCCGACTTCAACCAGGTGAGTCTGAGTGGCACTGCAAATGAGGTCCTCCAGGGAAGTATTTTGGATGTCCCTGGGATACCTCTGCTCACCACTTGTTGCCAGTACAGAATAAAACTGCACAATTCTCCTGTAAATCCTGCCAATCCTATGCAGATATACGAGCATCCCAGCTGCTAGTGGCTTCACTCACTTCAGATTTCCATCACCTACAGTGACTTTGACATCGGCTCAGATACTTAGCTCACATGCACACATCTATACATAAACATTTCTATTTTGATGTCTTAATCTACAAGCTCAGCCCCATTACACAGATTTTCAAAGTGCACCCAGAACAGCCACTCCTACAGGAAGTCATGCAAATGCTTACAGAGCTGTTTTACCCAGGCTGTGGACTGGACGCATAATTTTGGGAATTTCAAAATATCTAGGAAAGGCATATATTAGGAAAAATATCTGAAAAAATCCAAAGCCTCCCCTGACACAGCTCCATGCCCTTCCCTCAGGTCCTGTCACTGTTCACCAGAGAGATGAGATCAGTGTCTGCCCCTCTGCTTCCCCTTGTGAGGAAGCTGCAGACCACAATGAGGTCTCCCCTCAGTCTCCTCTTCTCCAGGCTGAACAGACCAAGTGACCTCAGCCACTCCTTGTGTGGCTTCCTGTCTAGACCCTTCACCATCCTTTTTGTCCTCCTTTGGACACTGCTGGCTTCAGCACTGCAACCTAAGGGGCAAGTGTTGTTTCTTTCTTCACAGGTTAGAGAACAAAGGGTTACTAAAACATGGCGTTTTCAGAACCACGACCTTCCCAAGCAAGTGTCTATTATTGGTGAAACCTGAGAATACCATTTGTTTGATAACTAATAAGCAATCTGTACATTACGTTTTCCATAGCATTTTTCTATCCCCACTTTTCAACAGCTGTGGATTATGCAAATCACAATAATTTGCATTGAAGAGTTTATGTCTGCTGAATTTCTTCTCAGAAATTGTCATAGGTTACGGGTGAAGAAAAAGAGAGAGCAGACAAGCCCCTCAGACAAAATTAGCAATTACTTGTCCAAATAAACAATACTTGCCTGTGTTAAACAAGGCAAAGCAAGACAGAATGGGTCACACTATCTTGTTCATATGAAAAATTAGGTTTTTCAGAGAAGAAAATAGACAATAAGACAAACTACTGGGAAATAATTCAGGCAGAAGGTGGGTGCCCTTCAGACACTGCATATTCCCTTTGAAGATGGCTGTGACCACTGATTTGAGGAGGCAGTTTAGCAAAAAAAATTATAAGAAATTAAGAATGTGGAGAGTAGAAAAAGAACAACAAAGAGAACTTTTTAAAAAGGGTAATCAGAGAAGAAAAAGAGGAAAATGAAAATGTAACACAAGCAAATCTAAAACAAATGTAAGCTTTAAATAATTAAACCAGTTAAAAGTCATTTAAATGTCCTTTCTTGGTATAATTTTCTTTCACACTTGCATTAAAAGAAAACAATTCATTGGGACAGCGAAGAGGTTATATGCAAAAAAAAAAAAAGAAACACAATCATTAAAATGGATTTACCCTAAAAAAACATAGACTACTGTAATCTAACAGAATTAAGATACTCTTAGATATTTTTTTTAAATTGGTCAATTGATGGATGCCTTGTGTGGCTTATGGCAAATCTGCTGTTTTCAAAACACTCTTAAGCAGTATTACAGGATAGCAAAACCTGGTTTTCTGTGCCTCAATGCAATATTTAATGCTCAATTGTGCAGAAAGAAAAAATAAAGCTGTGCTTTGGCTCTTGAGAATGCTATTTGAGTGACTAAAGCTTGAAATATTTCTCTAAAACTACTTTTACAAGACTGCATTAGCTTTTGATTGCTTAAGTGCTGTCCAATTTATCTAGGATGATTATACTTTTACATTTCAAATCACCATAGTCTCCTTTTTGAACAGAGAAAAACTGAATGCATACATGCTGCTAAAGCAATTAGTATTCTTGCACACAATAGGAAACCACAGCAATTTTTAACAACTAGCACTCACACAGCAAGGTAACAAGACTGGCTTTGAACCTGAGTGTCTCCCACACTGCAATATTCACATTGCCAGTGTGCCTCCAACTAACTCTATTCAGTGTGAAAAAAGTAAGGAAATTGTCAGAGTGACGAATGTTTGTATGACAGCTCCGTCAAAATATTGGGTGCAGCCGGTGGTACATTTCTGTTTCCATCAGAAAAAAAAGAGTATTTGCAGAGAAAGTTAAGGCACTTTTTTCTTATATTAAAAGCTTTGACAATATTTCAGAAATTCTGTATAATCTGTAGGTGAATATTTAATCATATGGTACAAATCAACAAAGCTGTTCAGTTGGTTGGAGACAGGGAGAGATGTGATGGGAACCTGGAATGATTTTCTCTCTCATGAACACTTTTATATCAAGGTCAGACAGTACAGCAATCTGGCCTTCAGGACCTGGGTCTTTGGTGCTTTTCTGTCAGCAGCTATCCAGGACACTAGCATCAAAACTTGCTTACAAAGCAGAATATGTCTTACTGCAAAAAATTATTGACTGTGATTATGCAAGGCTATTATTAAAAAGTTAGCATGTCATTGCATATTTTTGCATAATATTAAAATAAAATATTAGAAAGAAACACATTCATATAGCATATTTACAGCAAGATTGATTACAACATATATTATCAATCTTTAGTCTCAAGAAATCAAAGCTGTGCAGGAACTGCAACTTTCCAGACATGTCTCCGTTGGTTTCTTCCAATAACTTTTGCACTCATAGGACAATTCCAGCCAAATCTGACAGCAATAGAGACCTGGAAAAAAGATCTTCCTACAAGCTAATGGAAAATTAGCGTCTGCTTGGAGAAAGGTTGTCTAATGTCACTGCCAGTTGGAGGAATTGAGGGCACATTGTCCTGTTTTCAGTTAGGGTAATTTCTTCTCAGTAGCTGTTACAGTGCTGTGTTTTGGATTTGGAATGAGAATGGTGTTAATAACATACTGATGTTTTGATTTTTTGCTAAGTTGTGTTTATCCTAAGTTACAGGCTTTATTTCCTTGTCTCATGCTCTGCCAGCGAGGAGGTACACAAAAGAAACTGGGAGGGAGCGTAGCTGGGACGGGTGACCTGAACGGACCAAAGGAATATTCCACACCATAGTACATCCTGCCCAGTATATAAACTGGGGAGAGTCACACAGAAGGGTCGCTGATCTGGGTTTGGAAAGGGGGTTCTGGCATTGGTCGGTACATGGTGAGCAATTGCATTGTGCATCACTTGTTTTTTCTCTTTTTATTATAATTATTATCATTATTTACCGTTATTACTATATTTTACTTTCTTTTCAATTTTTAAACTGTTCTTATCTCAACATACAAGTTTTACTTTGATTCTCCTCCCCATTCCACCAGGGTCTTGGGGGGAATTGAGAGGGGGTTGAGTGAGAGGCTGCGTGGTGCTTAATCTCCAGCTGGGCTTAAAACCACGACATTGGGACAAGGCTCATGTGACAAGAACACAAACACATGTGATGTGTTTCTTTTCACAAACACATGCAAATAAGTGGCATTGACTGTTTTCCACTTATTGCACTTTCACAGTCCTTGCATATTGAGACTCGGAAATTTAGACTTGGATCATGTAAACACATGGACTTTTAGGATACTGGATAACTTGTGCTGCTGCATGATAATGCCTATACAAATGGATGTATTCTGGTAGGTTAACTATAAAAATAGTGCTCTAACACTTCACCAGCCTTTGCCAACTAATGGGTCTCTTAGGAAATTTTTCATTTAGGTAAATCATACTGTTAAGTTCTGACAGTTGTGCAGCATGTGCAATTACAGTCAGTGGGAAAATATTAGTCCTTGTTCCCTTAATGTTCCTTTGCTCTCTTGCTCTGTCTCCCAGTCTGCAGAGTAGATGGTCTAATAAGCAGAACATATCCAAGCAACTTGTCAAGGGTCTCTCCTCTCCCCTGCCCCCCAAGACGGGGAGTTTCACTTGCTTCCTAGTATCATTGCCCATGTAAGAACATATCAGGCAAGCATAGTGCTCCCGCGGAAGCTATAGCTTTGGCAAATTAATCCTTGTACTGAAGAAATCCTTCTGTGCCAATTACAAACCAAGGTGAACTCTTCAGTCTTGTTCATGAAGTAAATCTGACTGTTACTTCCCTGAGCCTGTAGAGGAAAGGCAAGCTGCTCACTGAAAAAACAGAGCTCTCATTTATGCTCCTGAAGAACCTGAAGGCTGAAGCAGAGTAAAATGATGGTAAAAATGAACACTAAAGCAACTAATTAGCTTCCATAAACATTGCAGGGAATTCCTTCTTTGATTATAGGTGACGTCCAGTTGATTCTAAATTGCAAAATAATATTGGTCAAATTCTGATCCCATTCCTCACATAAAACTTGAAGGCATTTAGTCTAGGGACTAGCTTGCCAGATTAAGAGCTGGAATAGAGGTGTCATGTTCTATCAAGTCTCCAGAATTACAGTTTTGCTTACAGGCGAGGGATGGATGGCTAATGGATCTACTTCGCCATAAAGAGAGACTTGGGCTCTGTATGTGGGTTTACACTTTCCTCTAAGGAAAGCTATGGAAGTTACTTGGATCCTTGCTGTTCGTTTTGTTTTGTTTTAAAGGCATTTGGGGGGGCTGGGAAATCAAAGCCAACTGTAATTACTCACTAACCTCACCACTTTCCCTTTCCCTTAGTCTTGTGGTTTCAGTGTCAGAGAGGAGTTTAAAGTGCAGCTGAGCCTTCATCCTTGAAAGCTCCACAGACAACTGTGTTTGCAGCTGTGGAACAGCCTCCCAGATTGTCAACTAATACATGCAGGGATGAGTTGACTTTCTGGGAGCCATTTCATAGTGACTTATTTCAAAAACTAAAATAAATTCAATAATGATTTTTTTTTTTGAAACAAAAAAATCTCCCAAGTATAATGAAAAGCACTTAGAGGGAATTGCTAGGTTTTCATGGATAAAGCAACACAGCACTGAGATTATACTGCACAACTCAGGTTGTTACACATGCTCTGCATATTACACAGATTATAAATGATGCTAGAAATCGTATGTTTCATGGGGGAACAAAAAGATAAATATTTAAGAAAAGCAAAATAAATACATATGCATACATTCAAACCCCATATTTTCAGTAAAAAGTATTTTCAATATTCAGCGTTGGCTCCTATGCTACAGTCATTCCCTTCCACTATCACATTTATCACGTTTTTTCTTTAGACTTAAAAAGACAGAAGAAAAAGAAAACCATCTGGAATACAAAGTCCTTGCATTTCTCAGCTACAAACCCAAGAAAAACTGGTGGGTTTTGGTGAATTTCCTAGAAAAATGCTCTTTCCTACAAAATGGTGTTCACTGAGGAAGAACTCTATTTGGAATGGTGTTTTGCCATTTGGCATACATAATTTGAGGCTCCAATCCTATAAATGCCTGGACAGACACTTAACCTTGAACATTTGTGATATCTAAGTAAGCTAAATGGAACTCATCACGTGGAAGACAAAGAAGGTCTTTAAGTGCTTGTAGGATCAAGGACACAAACAATTTTTTCAGGACCTGATTTTTATGCTAGTAACAATTAACTTGACTTGGACTTCCATCTATTGGTTACAAGTGTGTAGAATTAAACAGTGGGGAAATATTTTAAAGCACTGTTTATTCCTCAGATTTCAAACTTTCCCTTAAAAGAAAGCAGAAAATATCTGAGAAAAAGTTGTCAGATAATGTATTAATCTGCTTTTAATTTTTCACTCTCCACAGGAAAAATGCTGCTGTCTGCAAGACCATTTGATAGAAGAAATCTAAAATGTGACTTCAAGTAGCTTAAATTTTAGATATTACTCATTGCCTCCAGTCACTATCATTAACCCTAAGACCCAGAGGCTGAAGTGAAGATCAGATCCCCCTTTCTGAAAGACACAGATGAGAACTAGTTCATTACTTACAGCATAAGCACAGAAGCCATACAAACGTGATAAAAATTAGATAATATTGTGTCCATTTCAGAGGATGAGGAAGAAAAGTATAGAAAGAGAGAATGATTTATCCGAGGTGAAAACACAAGGCCAAGGCAGGATGCCACAACAGAACTTGTCCCTGTCCAATTGCTTTGCTACAAGGTTATCTTTTCTCACTCGCATCACCTTCCCTTTAATAGACATATTTTCAACACCACAGCTACAAAACCATTACGGTCACCAAAAATGGGGAAGACACAAAAAGATTTAGGCAGCACATGTTGGTTAATTTAAAAAGTGAGAGAAAAAATGAATACTAATTCACTAAGGCTACTAATGCTAACTAAAGAGCTATGTTGATGTATTAATGCAGCTTGCAGGACTCATTTGCTCTATTCAAATAGCTGATAATTGCTGCTCAGAATTCAAACTGTGCTGCTGTGACAGAGCCTAATGCAGACAGTGCCATGCACACCCAGAAACATGTCTCATAGCCCCACCAGGAAAAACTCTTGTTTGCTCAGGAACACAACACTGTAGGGGGGTTGCCTCTTGCGTAGCAACACATGAAGAAGTGGAGGAGCCTGAGCGTGCTTTTGGGATGTGCTTTGCCCTAGGGAGGGTGGAAAAGAGGGGCAAAGAAGACAAGTAAGAGAGTAAGTTTGGTTTAAATTGAATATAGACACTATTTTTCAGAAAGCAAAACTGTATTTGCAAGGGTGCAAGGAAAAGGATCTATTCTTGCAGCTCCCACCTATGTGGTCACCTCCAACAGAGCAGTCAGTGTCCCTGTGCACCCAGGGCCGGTTTTCTACTGGGAACACCTCATCTCACATCTCTCTCTTTCCAGTCACCTGAGATTGTCAGGAGCTGATCCATTCCTTGGGTAAAATGTAAGAGAAACCACTCCTTCAAGACTCATCTATGAGTGTAGCTCAAGGCTGACTGAACGTGGGGAGAAACCTGCTGCATCTAGAATATCCAACTGACATTTTCCAAAAATGTCAGCACGTCACCTGTCATCTGAAGGTGATGCGGTAACAAAGGTTTTGAACTCTTGGCAAAATCTGAAAACTGTAAACCTGTCATAAATCCTGTTTCTAGGTTTGCAAAAGTGGAAGAACCTACCAGACTTACACACAGATTTCTGAAGAAAAAGTAAATTTCATGTCTGCATAACCTTCACACAAGAGAGACTACAAATCAAACTTGACAGTTTGTGGTCACAGGATAGGAAGATCTTAATACCAGAACCAAATTTCAAATCTAATTCAAGTTAGTAGTGCCTAATACCCATCTTCTGTATGGAAGAGTCTGACTTACATTTCCCAGAGAAAATCAGGAAAGCATTTCCCATGCCACAAGTACCCATTCAGGGCTACTTCTAAAAACTGTTCTGGCAGCTCTGCAGAGTTGGGCCAGCATCTTCAACTGAACAACTACGAGGGTAGAGGGGTTGAACACTTGGTGAGGGATTCGACATTACCACTGCCCATCTGCACCTGCATTTTCAATGTTAATAGAGGCTGGCAGAGCTGAGGCAAAGGAAGAACCATGAGCAAACAGTCTTCTTGCAATGATAATGAGTATGAATGTTTTGCATAACCTCAGTCAAGCTCTTTGGGCAAGATCTTCACTGACAGTGTTGATCAATTCTTTGTGTACAGGATTACCCTGTGAAAACAAATAACTGGAAACATCTTCCCTCCAATTCTCCAATTCCCTAATGCTGTTCAAAACAGTTTCATATAAACACAACCTTACTTGTAACCAGGTGAGGGAAATCAGCAGGGCCTCGTGGCCATCTCTTACATATTATATTCTGCTCTCAGCAGCTGTAAATTCAACACTTCACTAGGCATTAAATTTACTCTCAAGAAACATTTTCTAAGAGAGGTGACAGAGTTATTGCACTGTTGCAGCTGTGGAGTCAGATGGCAGTATGCCAAAACTCCAACAAAATTTTAAATTAGAAATTTGACCATCTGCTATAGGTGAGGAAAAAAAGGCTTTTGTGCCCAGGCTCCTCCCTTAGTTTTGTAATTTCCCTGGTACTGAAATGCACGGTCTGGTGTGCAACAGATGCCATATGCTTTCCTACGTTTTCTCATTTGGCAGCTGATAAGCACTGGAATGTCTTAAATATTGAAGAGAATTGGGAATTACTTCTTAAATGGCATTATGCTCAGCTATTACTCAGTCTGTGACAAAGCAGGGTAGTACTTTGCAAAAACTTCCAGTTACTTTGGGATACCCCCAACAATAAAATCTGCTTACGTTTACTTACTTGTTACTTGAAACAGGATCAACAAGAACACATTTTGAACCACCTGCATCCTAACTACCTCTTCAACCAATAGTTATAGCTGCAATATATTTAAACATTAAGGTAAACTGCTTCACAGCTTTTTTGAAGTGTATGAAAAAAGATGTGTGGGGAGTCTCTTCAGATGGGAAAACATAATTTTGGTGTCTGACCCTCATACAACAATGTTATGAAATTCTAAATAAGTATAGAACTGGAAACTTTTTATTAATGGTTACATGAACATTGACTATATTGCTTTTGTATAATTCTAAATCACAGCCTACAAGAATGGTAGAAAACTAAAAAAATGGACCTGAGGTATCACACTGTACATTTATAGATGGGAAAACACACAATGCATTGCAACAGAGATGAGTATGGCAAGTCCTGACACTAAAATGTGCATGTCAGTAGCTTGTTCAATCAATAGTGAAGAAGGATTCTGTTTAAGTGTATACTCTAATACTGAATTTTAATTGTATATATCATTATAATCCTCCATGCATTATTCAAATGATCACTCTTGTTTCTATTTTTGCTATACGAAGTGGGGAGAAGAACAAAGCCCCTGAATCTATCTAGAGCCATGTATTGACTCAAAAGCTACTTCAAAGGCCGGTAAGACTTGCCAATATGAAATGAAAAAAAAAAAAAAAAAACCCAAAAAACCCACTGTTTCTCACAATAGATAAAAGACCCAGATTTTCTAGAGTATATTTGCACAGCCCATGGGCCACCTCTTTCTTTCCTCTGCTTCATCCTGCACAATGCTCTATGAAACATGTTTGGGGCCTCTGGGTCCACTAAATGCACATCTTTAAAGCAGTCTAGCTCAAAGGGCCTCATGAACAGGTTGAAAGAGCTCCCTTCTCCAACCTGAAATGGCACCAGAGGCACTCTAAAAGTGTTTAAATCCCAAACACCATGTCTGCACCCTACCTCAGCCCCTTGTGCACAGAACAAAGACATTTGTAATATTCACTGGGTGGAACAGTGTTTTTTCCAGAAAGCTCTTTGGAATCCAAAGATGTAGCTGACATACATTTAGAATACTAAAAAAATCACAAAAACTATTATAAACAGGCCAGATTGTTTAGGGACAGACAAGTCATATTTCCATATCCTTTTAGGATTGCTACAGAGAAATGAAAAGGAAATTTAGCCAAGTCTTACTTTTAGTACCTTTTTAGTACATTTTAGTAGCTTTTATAAAGAGATCATACCTGATACTGATGGGTAATTATGCAGTCACTTTATCAACTTTCTATTCCTGTTAAATTTTTGTCACCATGTGCAGTTTTCCCACAAAAATTGATTTGGGGGTAATCTCTTGATGATTAAGTGACTGTGGAAAAACATTCTATCTACATGAGGCTGTCTGAAACATTAAGATATCAAACACATAAATCTGCTACCATGCTACTGCAGGTCTTCAAAAATATTATTAATATGTACTCGTAACACCCACGATGTCCACAGGACTTTAAAATAGATGAACACAAATTTCAAAGACAAGGTAAATAGTAACTCAGATCAAAATACAAAAAGAATAGATAATGAAGAACAGCGCCAAGAGTCAGATTGAGGCTGTCAGACATTAACAATAAACAAGAAAAAAAACTTTTGGGAGGGGTTCAGTAGTTCCTCTTAGCTGGCCCACATAATAACTGCTTTCAGCATTGTTTACTGGCCATGTTATCTTTTTAAATATGGTTTCAAATCATAAATTTAACAACTTTATTTCAAATTTAGGCTTTAGACTCTCATTAAAATGGCTCACAGCTGGGTACTTTTAGAAGGTTTTGGGGGAAAGAGTGGCCTAGAAGCACTTGCTGTTTAGAACAGCTTGAGTCTTTTATGAGGTTTTTTGCTGGTGCCATGCAATTTTACACTTTTTTGTGCATTTAGAACTTCATGCCTTTCCCCACAGTTCATGCAGCTTTTTGAAACAGCCATTAACCAACACATTAACATGAAAACCAAATGCTTTTTGTCAAATGCCATCATATGACACTTATTGATACACTTACACAAAACCCTGCCGCTGATTTCCAAGGCTGTTTCACTGTACATGTCTGAGCCACAGGTGTTGTGCAGAGAACAGTAAGCACCTCCTATGCTGAGCACATGAACCAAAGCTGCCCTGGGATCGCTCCATCAGCACGCAGGAGAGGGGGAACGTGGGACTGAACTCTACCACTTCTAACAGCTCAGGAAGTGTGAAAGCCCAGAGAGATCCAAAGAAATGTGTTTTCTCTACATACACTAATCATTTCTTCTTTCTCATACTAACCTCAGTCATCTTGCATTGCTCAGCTGGACAGCATCCTTCAGCAAACGGAAAGGACCTTTAAAATTAGGCAACTGTGAAACTAAGTCATCAGCTTCCGAGTTCACTCATCGTGTTTCCAACGCTATTGTAAGGCTATGTACATCTTCCCTATTTTTGTATACAGAGAAAAAAACCACCTGTGACAAAGTCCCATTTTCATTGATAACCATGATCTTGCATAATTAAGATGACTGAAAAGATCCATAATCCAATACTAGTATTAAAATAAAAGATATAAACAAAATGGACTGGAAAGTTCATCTTTGAGAAGTATCGTGTAGAACCCGTCAGGAATTTAAAACTTACCCTGGTGGGTAGGGAAATTTTATTCTATTTTGTCTGTGAATTATCCCAAATTTATTATTTCTTTGTCCATCTTTTATCTTTCTTTTCTTAGATTTGCTACCTCATTCTAATTTTTGTAGTAACTTAGGGTCAGCTTTCAACCTGAAACTTAGGTTGGAACACATTGGCAGCCAATCCTTTGGAGAAGAAACTGGATGGGGGTAGGTATTGCAAAAAGCAATTTGGAATGTGTAAAAAGTAAATATAACAGTTTTTTAAAAAATAAATAAGAAAGAGTATAAAAATGGATTATAGGTGGTTGTAGGCTATTCTTATAGTAACTACTCTACAGTTTTAAACCAACTAGGGGACCAATTCTCATTATAAAGAAACGTAGAGAATAAAGATAGTAGCAAACCTGAAGCGAGAAAGCAATTATATGAAAATGCAATTATGCAGCAAGAGCCTACTTCATGTATCCTTAAACTTATTGGCAATGATGGGTCAGTAGATCTGTCTTTGGAAACTCTGACTGCATATAGAGCATCATATTTTCTATATGCATGGGTAAAATTTATGCTGGTATTGATGAGACTTGTAGGTATCATAGAACTGAAACAATTTTTCTTGCCCAAGTGCAGCACAAGTTGCCTTATCTGAGTAGGAAGATGGTGACATTCTCTGAATCTGTCTCTTGAGCCCTTTTCCTAACCTATTATATATGGTTCAAACAATTCTTTAGATAGGTTATTAAAAATAAATGTAACATTTCCCTTCCTCTTCCCAGTATCTTCATTTGAGATCTAACACCATCTTTAATGGTGTCTGAAAGCAAAGAGCTGCACAATATATTACAAACCACAGATACAAAAACACTGCTGCACTCATCATGGGAGAATTTCTTCTCTTTCAGAGTATCTGAATGTTGTATTTCTTGCAGCCTTTCCTCACCATTATGGCATTTATGTTTCCTGTGTCTGACATTTCAAACATCTTTTAAAGAATCTTAAAGATCTTGGGCTCTGAGTTTCTTTAATGGCATTTGAAGACGATTCTTTGAATGATGTTCACTCAGTATTACAACTTTTTAATTGTATTATTTATATTTTAACTACTTTATTAGTATATTGTTAGTATCTTTTTACAATAGCTTTCTACTCCATATTTCCTATGATAAAAATGAAACACTGAATTTTTTTTTATGTGAGTAGGATTTATACTTAATATAAACTCTCTCAGTTTCTTCATTTGAGCAGTTGAGACATGCCTCAAACGTGTCTCAGCTGGTTAAGAAGGAAATGTGAGCACAGGGCACCAGAAAGTCTCTCAGCACTCTGTAACCAGTCACCCAGTATAGATTAACAGGGATTCACAGCTGCAGAAGCTGTCATGAGTGCTTCTGCCCTGACATCTGAGTGAAAAGTCAGATGATAACCCTCCAAAAATTCCCTGGGAATCCTACAAGTCATGGAAAGAGAAAATGGAAATGAATACTGGGTTTATACCTGGTTGCTAGAGTTCAGATTATTTTAGATCCAGAATCCTTTGGGCAAGGATCCCTCCTGTAGGTTCCACATGACTGACAGAAGCAAGGGGGAAATCACAAATTATAGCATAAAGACTTTTAAAATCATTATTTAATACACAGGAACACAGTCAGTCATGTGGAAGGCACTGTTCACAATACAATGGCTGACAGTCCATGACCAAAGAGCAAGGGCGAGCCTTCACAGAAAAGACAAAAATGCGATAAGAACTAAACAGCTTCTTTTCCTAAGTGTTTACTGTGGACATGGGGAGAGGTTCAGGTTCCTTCCTTACACACAAAAGCTTGGCATCCAATGACTGGTAAACTTCCAATTTCCTAATTTGTGTAGAGTTCCTGTAGAGTGTTCCCAGGCAAATTAGCTTAAAAGTGGTCAGAAGAACAAAATTACAGCAGAAAAAACCCCACAAAACAGAAATGGAACAGGCAACATGACTTTGCAAAAGGAATCTGTACTGCAGAAACCTGCTGGACTCCTTTGAAAGAATAAAGGAGCAGGTAGACAAGGGAGATCCTCAGATGCCTAAATATGCACTTGATAAAAGCCTTCATCAAAAACTTTAAATAAGCTAATGCATCAAGGTGCTAGTCACATGGAGACAGGGTTGGCTAACCCCAGGAAAACATTAGACCATGGATAGTCACTTTCAGATCAGCAGGATGTACCCAGTGGAGTCCAAGAAGGCTCTGTGTTCAGCCTTGTTCTTGAGCTACTCTTGAATGATTGGAAAGGGTGTGAACAGTAAGGTGAAAAGAATTTCTGGTTGTGTCAGGGTGCTAAAATAGATGGCTAATGGAAAACCTGAAGAACCCTTATAAGACTGAGTGACTGGGTTATAAAATGGCTGATGTAATTCAATGCAGATAAATGTAAAATAAATCATATGGAGAAAAATCCAACTTTCTATACACATACATATTAGCGATACGTTCTGAGACTGTTATTACCATTTAAGAACAAAATGCTGGCGTTATACTAGACAGTTTTACAAAATGTCAAGTCTGTACTTAATAGTGACAAAAAACTCCAAACTGAAAGTTATGAATTATTAGGAAGAGAACAAAGCATAAACCAGAGTACATTATTACACCACCATATAATCTAGAGTGTACCCTGCCTTTTTAATAATGTGTGCTGTCTGGTCCATTATTGCAAAAAGGACAGAGCAGAATGGAAAAGAAGTTCAGAGACAACAAAAGGAAGATGGACATCAAACACCAAACCGAGCTTTTCTGTAACAAAAATGGAACCCAAATACAGATTTTTTTTCCTTTCAAAGATATTACTAAATATTTACCAAAACTCAGTATGTTTTTCTGCAGCTGCTGTGCAATGAGACTCCTGATGTTTACAGCCATAAAGCAATTACAAACATTTGGCTGAAAATCACCATATAGATAAGAACATTATTATCCAGTATCTTTAAAGGAGAAAGAGGAAAAACTTTTTGGAAACTACCGTGAAGTTGTAGAGTGTTGTGTCACAAACTAAATTTAAGGCACGATCTTCCAAATTATCCTACACAATTTGTGTTTCTATCCACTAAGAGTCTCACAGTCCCTAAAAAGGCAGTTTAGCTTTCTCCTGAGATAAAGAAAAAAACCCCAAACTGTTATTTCTATTCTTTTTTTACTAAATGCACTCCTAGCCATGTCCATTCCCACTCCCACCACTCAATGCAACTCAGAGAAAAGCATTTTCTCAGCATGGATGTTAGAGAGGAAAAGGAGATATTTCTAGGGATATAATTCATGTTGCTTTGTGGTCTCCACCTGGCATAATTTTGGCAGCATTTTGGCTGCCTCATGAGAGGCACTCGGGTAGTTAATTTGGTCCTGTAGGAGCACATTCAAGTTATCACCACACTTTCTTTTACTGTGCAAATCCCCACTCTAGCAGCTTGGATCCACCAGCATTTTGCTTATGTGATTGAGCATTTCAGCCAAATAGATCTGATCCACACCCCTTTCCTGGGAGGCGTTATACTCCCTTATTTTCCTCTACCTTCCCACTAGCAGCCCTGACGCAACTCTCCCTGGTTTTCCCCCTCCACCGGTCTGCCCCACCCCGGCTGAGATCCTCACTACCTGCTATAGCAACAGGACAGGTGCTCACAGTCTTCTCACACACTGCCTTACATTGACAGGGCATTACAAGAAGCAGACACAAATTTTCCCTTGCAATGCCAACTGTGATGTCAGCATGACCTCCTGAGGCTGGCCCAGAGCAGACATCACGCCTCTTCTGTAGGGAGGCAACAAAAGTCACAGGACTCAAAAGGGAAGAGGGAGAGAGGAATTCTCAGGTAGCTGAAGCTGCAGCCGTGGAACCCCCTGCTTCACAGCTTACCTGAGCCAGGCCTGCAGGTGCCCTGAGCACTGGACAGCTTTTCTGAAGCTCTGCTGGTATACTTCACAAGAAAACTGAGACATGCTGCTTCTGGTTCTAAATGTGCAACTTTACACGAAAAGGTAAAATAATCAATATTTTGATGCATGTATCAATAGCTTTTAGAAGAATACTTTTAGCTTCATGGAACACTCTTTGTAAGTAGGTGATCGTGCATTTGAGGAACCATTTATATGTGCAAGTTTCCTCTATATTTCACCTCTCTAAAATTGAGTCCAAATGGCAAGAAAGATAAGGTGAAGTCTTCCCTTTACCCACAGATAAACAGAGTATAATTAAGGTATTCTTCCAGCATTGTAATGATGCAGGCAATAGGAAATAAGTTGTCTTCCCTTCCCATGTGGGGAAGATGGAATTTAGTTGGGCTTTTCTCTAACCTTCTGGGTTCCCTCAGTGTTCACCACCTCCAGTATCAGAGACACATCTCCATGCCACCTGTGACATGCTACATTCTAAGCCAAATATGCTATCTAAGAATTTTATATGGAATAAAACAATGGGGAAGACTGAAGGAGAAGCAGGAAGCTATTATACAAAAAGCTGAAAGGTAAGCTAATGGCTAATGTGAGACCATGTTTTCCTGACATTCAGACAAGAGGTCTTAATTTAGAGTCCTTAAGACTATAAATGCTTGTATTGAATTGCAGTATTTGAGGCACTACACAGAAAACTTTCATATATAAAGATCCATCAAAAAGTGTCATCAGTATTATGTTACAAATCATTCAAACTAAACCAATTCACATAAGCAATGAAGATACTTTCCCAGCATCATTTCTCAAGTTACGTTTCTAGTGTGACTGCAGTATGGCTTAAAATTGTAGGGTCAAAGAACAGTAGGGCAGATGGTTCAATGAGATTTTCATGGTACACAAAGGTACCCTAAGTGAAGCCACTTGAGATCCTCGCTATAAACACATTTTAGTCCAAAGGTAAGTTCTCTGAAGAGTCGTAAGCACCTGAAGACAAAGGGAATAAAATAAATAATGTCCCCTCAACCATAACTGTTGAATACTGGGAGAGATATTAAAATAAAATGCCGTGACAGTTTATCGGGTGAAAAACATGGCAACCTTTATGTTTCCACCTCCTTTTTCAATTGGGGTCTTCCCTCTGTGATTATGGCAGTGATTAACTTTCTTTGCTGCGCCTAGAAGATGTGCTGCTACTCACTGAGCACCCTATGCCACGGTACATGGAGAAAGCAAAAAGAACAACAGGCTGGCAGTTCACCAGGCCCCACAGATTCAAGTATTTAGGCCTTTTAAAGCAGTCTGAGCTGTGGGGGGAAAGGCGGCACAACTCGTTAAGGCTGAGGCAGAAGGGAGTTTGTCAGAAAAACCAAAAGGGATGTCCAGGAAAGCCTGGGGCATGACTACCTAGGTTACCTTAAGGCAAAGATTCTTACAGAAGAGGAAGACAGACAACTTGCAGCGAATGGGACATGGCTCACCACTGTTCAGCAGCCCTGGGCCCCAGAGTGCCCCTCAGCTACCCCTGCTCAGGGGCAGAGTTCTTCCTGAAAGACTGGACTTCCTCAGAAGCATTGCCTGGATATCCTGAAGCACTGGCAAAACAGAAGACTACAGGAATTATGCTGTAAAGTCAACACAAAAACAATGAGATTCAAAGAAATGTACTGAAATAAATAATGAAGTATATTTGATTGAGCAAATCAAGACCTTTCATTGGCCAGTTTACTCCCATGGACTTCAAACCAAAACAGGATGATGAGCATATTTAAAGATCCTATACTAGAAGAAAACTTGACTAAAAGGTAAGTTCTTGAGCCACATTTGGAAGCTGTATCCACTTACATTAGGAATACATTTGACATCCTGGTAACAATTATTTCCATATTTAACAGTTTGGGAGGGGTGCTGGACTGAATTTTTAAATGAAAATGTATGTGTGGATACCACTGAGAGTATCTTGAAACCTCAGGTCTGAGAAAAAGAGACCTGAAAATGCTCTGGTCAATTCGAGGCAGGATGTGCCCCATCTGCTCTGCATGTATTGTTGCATATAAATCAAGTAACGTATAAATCAACAGCACCATTTTAAAGGCTCTAAGATGTTTCACCTTGACCTCTGTTTTTTTCTCTCACATGGCCAAGTGTGGAAACAAAAGCAAGCCTTCAAAGGGAGAGGCGAAAAAAATGCATGTCTCTCCTTTCCCCTTCCCTCCACTTCATCCTCTGAAGGAGAAAAACCAGTATCCCACCCCTGAGGAAACACTCATTTCCATTCCTACCACAGTACAGCTGAGAAAAGGCAGTGAGGCAGAGACTAAGGAAAATTTGAAACAGAAAAAGAACATATTTCATCTGAGATCTCATACAACATAGGTAACATCCAAGGGTGAGAGAATAACTATGTCCTTTTCAAAAGCCCAGGAGTGTAAAGAAGCACAGGTCATCATTATTAAAAAGGCTGAAGGGGATGCACACTGCCTACTCATTTACAAGTAAGAACTACAAATCATCACAATGCTTTATAATTTGACCCCATCTAAATAATTCAATACTCACTGTATCTGATGTAAAGCAGACTTCCATTTTAAATGTATTAAATCCAAATTAATTAATCCTGAAACCTGCTCTCCAGTAAAACAATGCAATGTCATTTAACATTTTCTTCCCCCTGAATACATGGCTATATCCCAGTTACAGACAGTTATAATCTTCCAGTGAATTCTCGTGCTGCGTTACAAGGTGTTGCATCTGCAATGTATGCTCCTGATATTGGAAAGCTAGCATACAATTCAGTGTAAATGTCAGCATTTGCTCAGGACTAGTAAAAACAGAGATACTTGGCTGAAAAATGAGAGATGCTTCTCTAAAGCCCTAAAGATTTAAAAGGAAATTATGATGTTCTTCAGAGGAAAAGATGATGTTCTTCAAAAGTTCCTGGATCAGAATTAAAACCTAATACTAGTCTTGGACTTAGACCCTGTGCTAATAGAGTGCTTTGTCAGAGTAATTGCCAAGTAGATGTTCAAAAAAGATAGCTTCTAGCTAACTCTGAGGTGTCTAGATGTTAAAAATGGGTTTTACAATTCCCACACCTTTTTCCAAAGACATTAGGTTTCAACTATTGTGTTTAATTATTGTTCAATCTCAGCAAAGCAAAGTTATTTTAGATAACACTGTGGCATTATCTATTTAGCTTTGCTTGACCACCATCAACAGGAATAAAGCCATGAGACACCATGGTCCCATTTAACTAATTCAGTTCTCTTCCAGCTTTAAGGACAAGGAACTATCAGCCATTCCTAAAGCCTAACTACAGACACAAATAGCCAGGCATTGCTGCCACCATCATTAGCAATAATTATTCAACACCACAACTCACAGGCATGCCCAGGAGCCAGCTCGCTCAGGAATGCTCCACCCTAGGGCTCTGTTTCAACACTCAGAAAAGTCACTTTTCAAACCCACATACAAGGTACAGGCTGAAAAAAAAAGAGTGAGAGAAAGAAGTGGCTGGGGTGAAGGTGTCCTGATGTTTCTCCTGAAGGAAGGAGAGCAAGGAAAGAGGCCTGGGGGCAGAGCATGGGAAAAGAGAGGGAGTAAAGAGGACTTGCTGAAGAAAGGGCTGATAGCAAGATGGTGGTACTGGGTTCAAATATGAACACCAGGTAAACGGCATGAATTGTCATTTGCATGAATGAAGTCACAATGCAGAAGACTAATGAGGATTGAAGCTGATGCCTCACAGTCCGCTGTCCTGCTTCCCATAAAATTACACAGGAGAGCACAGGCAGCATCGGTACTACCAAATGTGTTTAAGGAGTTGGGACAAAAACTTTCAAAATGTTCTTCCAATCGCGCATTACAAAAGAAACTTAAATTCTGATTGAGAAGATACTGTTGGCAAAATTTAACATAGAGAGAGCTTGCCAGTTCTTCCATCAGCAGCATCTTATACAGCATGTTCTGGGGAATCTCCAATGGGAGTAGAAGTAGGCCAGCCAAAACACCATAAATAAAATATGAAGGAAGATAAAAATCCCATCACTTGAAGGAGGCAAGACTTAAGTTGCCTTCATTGCAACTGTGATATCAAGAATTCTCTAAACCAGCATTTTTCCTTTGTTTGATTATGCAAAGTATGTTTGGTTGGGTGTGGGAAGAGAGAAAATATGGGATTGCTTGCGTTTACCATTAAAAAATAAAGCAGTTTTATAAGCATAGTATTTCAGTGATAACAGTCGAACAAGACAGGGGCAACCTGTAAGGCTCCAGAAACAGCAAAGGGAATCCAGACTAAGGGGAAATTCCCTCTTCTCTTGACCTCAAGATGAACATGGATGGTGAAAAGATGGCAGAATTCTCCACTCATTGTTTATAAAGTAAGAAGCTTATAGCAACATTAACATTTTCTCAGAAACAGATGCCTGGGTAAAGCAGTCAGACTCCCAAATAAAGGAGTTTTTAAAATGTATTGGTTTTGCTAATAATAAATCACTTGCTTGTACCTACATGGATTGCGCACAATGTCAATGGTTTTGAAAAGAAATTCCTTTCACTTGAACCTCAGCCGATCTTTCTTAGCTTATGGAGTATTTGTGAGTGCTGCTGATTGTGTTTTGCCACATACACAGACTGGAAGCCCCTGAACTGACAAAGAGGACACCGGCTGCCTCTTTTATTGCTCCTGGAGTACAATAACAGAAGCCATGAAAAATCTGTCTCCTACAAATTGTCTTGTCAAAGGTAAAGGCTTCCTTTTTCAAAAAATATAATTCACAAAATGCTTTTGAATTGTAACTTTTCATTTCCATTCACATTTAACTGACTCATCCAAAAGAACTATCTTTGAATAACAATTTATTCTTTCACATATATACAAAGCACTAATATTTTGGCTTGATTTTAGCATTCTGTTCCTCTGAAAATAAAATTGCAATGATTAAAGTGAAACAACTGCTTGTCTATAAAACCTGAGTGAAATTCATCAGGAATGCTCATGCTCACCTGTAAAGAAAAAGACTCATGGGGAGCAAAGTCTTTTTGTATAAAATCCCATCGTTCAAGTATTATGTCATTACATATTGTGTTTCTTAATTAGAAAAGCATTCTTAGAGCCTACTATTTTATTCTAAAGCAAGTAAGCATTTTTTCCATAATCATAAGACTGGAAAACAAATCTTTGTATTTTACAATACAAAATTTACCCTACAATAATTACAGAAAAGTGAAAGAGATGCTTCTTTGTTATCTTGGGTAAATTACTATAATCATATTGGAAATGCAATAGGTTTTCCAGGATCCATTTTATCAACCTCCCTCAGAACATTACCTTAGTGCTAATTTGAAGTGCCATTCCCAAATCTCGATTTATTTGTAAAGCTAATCTCAATACCAAAAGGATATAATTTTTGGAATAGTCTTTGCAGTGTGAAAATCACAGAAAATAGGGTTAGAATAGAAACAATACCCGTATCTGTAATCTTCTATTATCATGTCAATTATCTGGCATTAGTAAAGGCAAGCACAGTTTTATTCAGCTCATGTCTCCACTGCTCAGGGCTGTGAATCTGATATTTGTGCATTTTGTCCATTTGTCTATAAGCTATAGAAATGTTTCTTGATACAAAATGGGGGGGTTTTTTGGATGAAAAAAGGAAAATAAATTATCTGACATTTTCTATAATAGCTATCAGATGTTTCAAAGTAAACAGATTATATTAAACAATCAGGGGCTCTGAAAACCTTTTCATCCTGTCCATGAATAAGGACGGAGTAGCAGACATCCTAAATTTAAAATATCAGAGGCACAGACACACACTCTGCCAGCTGGCCATTTCTGTCAACAGTGCACATTTGCATTGTGACCATATCAGATGTTAAAACGAGGCCCCACAAACCACTCTGATTCCTTCTTGCTACATTGGATCCACTCCTCACCCAGCACTCACCCACCTGCATCCCATGAGGCTGTGGGATGCAGGATCAGGACTGAAGCAAACGACAGACGATGCTTTATGGTGCCGAATAAGGCGAATAGTGAAGTGCCACTGCTTTTAAAATCTTGTATTTTGTGGTGCATTTGGCACTACTTAGGCCGATTCATGCCCAATGAATAAAAAACCAGTAATCAATCATGTCTGGTGGTCATTTTTTTATATTTGCAGAAGTGCTTTCCTGTTGTCGCTACACTAGGTGGCCTTGTGATTGTGGCCTACAATATGTCCCAGACCTGCTCCAATCTCCCTGGTCTTTGCAGGCATGGTCAGAGCCACTGTGGCTGAGAAGACTGTGTAGTCCCACCCCCGTCACAGGTGACGGGAAAGAAACCAAGCACCCTCCCTGCTTGGCTGCCATATGCAAGTCCCTTGAGCTTCACAGAAGAGGGTGGGAGCTGCAACTTGACGCTCCTTCATCCTGCAGAACATCCTTGACAGGTCAGAAGAAATCATGGATGACAAGCAGTGAAAGACCCCAAACCTGAGACATTAAGGTCTGGTTCAGCTGCTGGTCAAAGCTGGGAACAGCTGTTCACAAGTTGCCATCTACTTGGGTCACTTTGAAAGAAACTTGCAGGTAGCTGGGACAAACAGTAAAAGTCTATTTTTTAAAGTATTTTTTTCAGAGTTTTCAAATTTCTTTGTCTGTATTAAGGGCAGTTTCTGCTTCTGGTAACTCAGGAGTCCCATCACTCGCTACCAAAAATTAAGATTCAATCCTCGAGCTCTTCCGGGCTCAGCACACACAGACAAATGAGTTCATTGGCTTTCGTGCAAAATACTGATGTGGTTAAAAGTTAAACTCAATCTGCGGTGATTTCCTGAAATGCTGGATTAATGTCAGAAATAAGTCTACACCCCTTATATTAGTAAGGGTACACATCATGATGTAAATATACATTTATATTATACATAGAATTTTCCTCTCTTCCTGTTAAAACAAGCTTGTGAGAAGTTGCTTTTAACTTCGAGGTATCTCAATTGGTTTGGACTTATCTTCTTCCTTTTCACAGTCAAAATAGTGTATTTTACATTCCTGCTGAAATTACTAACAGTCTATAGCTATCTTAATAAGGTGTCAGATGACATTATTAATATCACTGTAGCAGTAAGATGTTTTCCTTCAGGTATATATTATCATTACCATGAAAAATAGTATTTGCCAGCAGCACTCTCAAGAAAATTTAAGTAAAACCATGACACTTCATCCTTATTTTAAGCTTTGGCATTTTTTGAAGCTGACCACAATTGATCTTTGAGATAAGACATAAGAAAGCTTTTAAATTGAGAAAATACATTATTGCTGAGCTCTATTGACAGTATATAGTGGGAAAAGAATTGTCATAATTTGATCATGCTGTTCATGAGAGAACTGTAAATCTTGCATATTTTAAAAGATCCGATTTAATTTAAAAAAATTAATAACACTTGGGTTAATCAAGATATGTATCTGCATAATTCCTTTATTTAAAGGTCCATTTTGGTTTATTTCCTGTTCCTTTCCTTTCTTTATCACATTTGCATGAGATTTTTCTGTGAGGGCTAGAAATACTTTTTCTCATTACTTTTTCTTTTGTCTCCTTGTTCTCTGATACTGTGCCCATAGTAGTTGGTATGTTCTGTCCCCCACATATAAAACAAAAGGAATATTAGCTAGGCTGCATACTCCCAGTAGCTGATGAACAGCTGAAGACACAATAAAATAAGTGCAAGGGGAAGAGCAGACTTTCACAGGTACACACGGACAAAAGGGGGAAAGAAGGGAGGGAGGGAGGGAGGGAGGAAGGAAGGAAGGAAGAGAAAAAGCAAAACCTTGAGGCAGTAGGGCTGATGCTTAAAATGTTACTTTTGATGCTGAATGTGAATTGTATGTATTAAGACGTTCTGTTCCCTGAAATGTGAGTAATTTTTTAGCTGTGAAGAAACGTGGATTTTTATGCATTCTTGGGGTCTGAGAAAGATAGACAAATTTGAAAAAACACCATCAAAATAACTGACATAAAGAAGTCTTTATTTTCTCCCGCTCTCTCTTTCTTTACAGAGTGTCTGGGCACTTGTTTTGCAAAATTTCAGATTAGTTGATATGTGCATTTAATTGCAAGAAAAACCTACGGAACTTTCTAGTGCACATTTAGACCCCCACCTCATTTCTAGCAAACACAATCAAACCCCAGTGGTAGTCTACTAAAACTAAGCTAGCATTTTTCCACTTTCAAAATCAAACTGTAAAAGACACATAAAGCAATAGAGATTATAAAAATCAGTAGTTTCTAAAAAATGGTATTTTTCAAAACATCCGTTGTGATTGAAATAAAAGGGGTTTTATTCACACCTGCAGGAGAGCATATGAATCTAAAATCTTCACTACACCTGCTTGAACCAGTGGAGTCATACTCAGGTACTTTGGCACAGGTGTATTCCGCAGTCACCACCATACTTCCTATCAGTGACCCCCTCAAAGCATATGAGGATGCTGTTGTAAAATAGTTAAACTGGGCATGCCAGGAGCTTGCTCACATAGTACTCCATCTGCTGTCTTGAACATTGCTTCCTTCCCTCACAGTTCCAGGGAGTAAACCTTTTAATTCCCAGACTAAGCTCTGACCTCTGTTAGTCTGAACAAAGCCAGGAGATGGAGAGGCAAAGCCTTCACTGGCGGGTAAAGTTACTGCTCTTTCCTTCCAGAAAGCACCATCTGCTCTTTTGGTAAGGAAGCACTGTAGCTTGTGATGATGCCATAAACTTAATTTCACCCAAAGTCTCGATATGCTGTATAGACCAACAGTACCTACAGGGGATACCATGCTGCTACCAAGCTGTGTGTGATCTACTTATAATGACTAGGCAGAGCTGGAGAGACACCAAACTATGTAATGCCTGGGCAATTCAAGGATAAACGTCTCCCTGGGAACTCATGCAACACTTTTGCCAAATGTTATATCTAATATGGAACAGAATCTTAGGGGAAAAAAATAACTTCATTCCTCCTGTAATAGTCACATTCATGCTCATCTCTTGAATCCATGTGTTACCCTGCAAAATCTCCCTTTCCTTGGTGTGTCTGAGATTCTGGAGGTGCTCTTCATCACCAGCTCCTATGACAGCTGGAGCACAGTTTTAGCTACCTAACTATTTGGCTTCTAGCACCATTTTAGATGTTATAGAGTATCTGGGGGGGTCTGCATGGGGCTGAAAGACAAGGCATGGGATTCCCAGGAGTACCAAAAGGGTGCAGTACCTTAAATGCAGGTAGGCGTCCTGAGATGGCACCACAGTTTTTAAAAGAGCAGACGTCTGCTGTAATACTAAGGTACCTAAATCTGCTGCTAAGTAGCAAGCAGGGATGTTGTTACAACCACTACCAAAATAGGCACCCTGTGTGAAAGGTACTTGTCATAATTTTCAATATCTAACAGTAGGCAGGCTTCAGAGATGGAAAAACCACTCAAGAGATCCTGAAATATGTTAGAGCCAGTGAAAAACTCACTGACAGTGAGAGGCAGTGAAAAACAATTGCTCCCAGTAACAGTGGAAACACTTCATGCTGAAAAATGAACTTGTTATCATCTCACACAGAAGATGTGATAGTCATCCCATGTCTCAAAGTACATTTGCTGCACAAAATGTCCTGACTCTCCTGACTGAAGCCCAACCATCCATTTCAGTCCAGAAATTGCAGAGAAAGTACTTGCTGCCCTTAGCCAAAATGTGACAATATCACAAACCTGAAGCCTAGAGATTGGCCCAACACCACTAATATTGCCATACCTACATAAGGCACTATTTCTGGGCTGTCAACCTTTCTGCAACTTCCCTCATATTAAACCTGCTGTTCGAAAAATACAAAGCTCACTGGAAACAAGATTCTTCTACAAGTCCAGAACTCTAGAAATCATGGCTAGAACCCAGTTCCATTTTATTAGATAAGACTGTCTTAAATTTCAGTCTTCCAGAGAGGCATAACAGGAGGATTTGCAAAAAAACCCCCCGTTTGGTCTTCAGAACTTGATGCCATGTGTTCCCAGGACTCAATGTTTCAGACGAGCTCAGGGCTGGCCCCAGGTACTGAATGCCCATTAGCACCCCGAGCATGGTTAGGGCAACCCATAACTGCACCTTTCACTTCAGTTTTATCTGAAATGAACCCAGTGCTTTGTAAGCACAACCACACCACCATCTGAATCAAAGCACAGCAAGTGGAGACAACTAGGGGATTTGTTTTGGACCAGGAGCCCATTTCCAAGCTCAGATGCCAACTTTCAGAGAGACATCTTTGTCTGAGAGCCTCTCTCTCTCCAAGGGTTGGATGAAACATCCCTGCCTTCAGCGGGCAGCCTCAGAGTAGTCTCAGCTGCTTGTCTTAGCTCAGGAGATGGAAGCTTTCTTTGGCACCGTGGCCTGTTGGTGGGAAGTTTTTAATTTAGTTAACAATTCTCTGACCAAAACATATGCTGTTGAGAAACATCAAATCTACAGTGTGGAAGAAAAAGAAAAAACCAAATCTCTGCAGGGTCTACTAAGAATGAGTGATATTAGCTTTGCTTCTCCAAAGCTATAGGCAATTTTAGTTGTATTTTAGGACTATTTCTTCAGAATATCCAAAATAAAACCAGCTCAGAAAGAAATGCAGGAGAAGACGCTTCTGCTGCTCAGTGACTCTGAATGGCAGAGGGCTGGGAAGTTAACCGTGGACAGAGTAACTCTGACTTGCTCCTAGAAATTCTGCCTTTTTATTGGTATTCTTGGCTGCTTCCGACTGTAGCAAATGATCAGAGAAACCGCACAATTCTGAAAAGCGATTCATCCTGTCGGAATGGCAGGTTTTCATACTGGAGAGGATCTATTTGTGCCCATTCATATCCTTGTTCAAAAGCGTTTCTTTATCTCCAAAAGTCATTATTGATAACATCATTAAAAAGCAAATAATCAATGTTTACCTCAAAACGAAACCAAAAACTACAGAAGTAGGTAAATTATTTGAACTTGCACTCGTTTCTGGCTCCGGAAACAACTTTGAAACTGAGCTTTTAACAGACACCATCTCCTGAAAGGAACCGAGTTTCTCTTAAATTTTTGTTCAACTGCTCACCCTGAACTCAGGTCAGACTGGGCTCTTCCCTGAGGATTAAGGACGCACCTGCCTGACAAAAGGAAGCACTGAGGACAATATTCATGAGTTACTTCACCGCTTCAGAGCACAGAGCAGATCTACAGACTGCTCAGAATTTGATAAGAGAACACCTTCAGAGTAGGCTTTAATTTTTACAAAGGACTTTGCAGATGAAAATCAGTTCTTGAATAATACGTGTTATTGTAAGTCACTATGAGGCAAGGAGCACTCAAATACAGGAGCACGGAAGAAAGCTGGAAAATTCTGAATTGCAAACCTGAGTTAAGGAGCAGAAAACAACAGTTTCTGAAAAGCGGGATGGAAGGTAACTGTTTCTGTAGGAGCTGCTCACAGATTAAAGTGAAAAAGGAAGCAAAGAAAGAGGGAAAAAGGAAAGAAAGCTACAATCGGTTAAACCTTGCAGAGAAAAGATAAGGGCAGCAGAAAGGAAGAATGATTTAATGCCAGCTAAAGTGATTACAGAGAACAAAAGGGCTCTTATAAATTCACTGCGGCTGTGAAGGGGGAAGAAATACAAGTGAGAAATTATGACTGTTAATAAATAAGGAGGGAAACAATATAAAATAGTACCGTGAAGTGAGCACATGACTGCTATCTTAAAAATCCCAAGTCTTCTTGATAGAAGAATATTTTTCTGAGAGGTACAGGTAATTAGGAAATTAGTAGATTCTTGTAAACATTATTTCCAATATATGAAAAAAAAAAGTGTGTAGAAAACATAAGACACTTATTCCAGTGACTTAATTTCATCAAGGAACTCTTTTTAAATGAGTGGCTTTTTTTAGTTCTATAAAACTGGACAGCATCCATGAAAGTATAATATTGGTTTTGTTTAAACCCTTTGGCAAAGCATAAAACTACCAACAAAAAAATATATATACATCAAGTAAAACAGTAGCTTGTCTGTAGGTAATACTGAATGTCATTTTGTCTCAGATAACCTCTATTATCACTGTAAAACACAATCAGTTTTCAATATAGTCCTGTGGAACCTATCACAGAAGCCCTTTAAATCATGTTATTCAATACAGATAAAAACTAAAGCAAATCAGTAAATTTGAATTTGATAAAGCATGACCATCATAATGTAAAATTAGAAAATTAAAACTTTGACAGTTCCAAAGATTCCACTGCTGCAGTGAACACAGATAATGCTCTCCCCTGGACTGCAAGCATGATGCCAGTTCTGAAAGCTGAGATTTGGGGTTTGTGTCGGGCACTTGCTAGTGAGACACTATGGCAGACTAACACACGCAGGTGATTTCTCCACCCAGTAGACATCCACGCTGCCCGTGCTTCTTGTGCATGGCCACAGCCAACTTTCTGGCTGTGCCATATGTGCCAAGGCACAGGCACCCACCGTTCACCTTGCAGCAACTCTGCCAAGCCTTCTCCTCTGCAAGTCACACACTGCAGGAATTGCAGATACAAGGCAGAAAATACAGCTCAATATATCCTTACGTGACATCGCTTGGGCAGCAAAAGGATACCAGCAGTTACTAGCAAAATACTGAAATTGCAGGTGACTACTGCAGACCTCACTGCAGAAGAGGAATAAAAGGGAGGCTTCAGAAAAATCAGGACCTTTTTTTCTGATTTTCATGTATTCATTAAAACAAAAATTCCAAATATATTGGAAGTTACTTCAAGGTGTTAAGATACTCAATTCTACCCACAAGGAAACAGAATGTGACCAAAAAGCAGAATAAAATAGAGTAATATAAAAATATTAATTTATTTAGCTCAATGGAATGTACATCCATAACTGAACTATGATTTGTAAATGCAAATAGAGCAAACTATAAAATCCACACGATTAGCATACTTCAAAGCGTGCAGGAAAACATTCATCACTGAAACAAAAGGCTCCAACTCAGGAAACACCACTCAGATGTGGCAATGGTGTCCGCGGCCTGAACTCAGTGCCAACAGCAGGGAAATCAGCTTCATCTTAGGGACAACCAAATACTCCAGAGTCAAAATCACCCCTGGTATCTGTATGCCTGAATTGACATGATTAATTACTAGAACTCCTTTGAGATTGACTGAGTGCCTCTTAGAGACCTCAAAGTGCAGAGACTCCCCTCCCCAAGACTGCCCACACACCTTGGCCAGGGGTTGGTGACATGCAGGGACATATGAGTGATGGGCAAGGTGACTAGAGAAAATCCATGAGGTCCTTCTAGTCTGGGCACGGGAGGAAGTGCAGAAAAAACCCAAGACTTTCTTCCTTTGTCAGAGGAAAAAAACACTGAGGCTTCTTATGAATGGATGTAATCAACAACAACAACATCAAGGTCCTCGTAGCCCAGGTCAGGGGGAGAGGGCTGGGTGAGGAGGAGAAAGAAGAGTGCAAACGGCAGAAGCATCTGAGCAGAAAGAGACGGGAGTAGGATAAAAATAAAGAGAATCTGCCTGGCTAGGGGAAGAGTTATGGGAGGCCTGAAGACAAAAGAACAAAAAAATTTAAGCTAGAGGCAGTCAAAGGTGTCAGCACAAGGATTCAGAGAGGGAGGTAATAAGGTCATCATGACAGGCAAGAAAGGGGATATTGACGGCTGCCTTTCATGGGGCTTTGAAGTAGGAGGTGGAGGTGTCAGCAGAGATTACAGTAAGTGAAATGGGAGGCAACACATAGATCTTGGTTTTTCTCTTGGAATAGGGACAAAGGGCCAGCCAGGGTAAATGTTTTTCAGGAGTAATTATCAGGATTTAAACAGACCCTAAACGTGCAGGTCACAGAGGTGGTGGTAATGGTGCTGAGTTGTAGAGGAGAGAAAGGGAACTTCACTGTGCTTCCTGGGATTACATTTGGGAAGGGAGTTGTGCACAAGAAATAGTAATAACAAAGAGAAGCCCACTCCAAGCCTGAACAGACCTTGATATCTGGCTGTGACAGGCTTACCATGAAAGTTCCCAGGGAATGCTACAATTCTTTACTGTTCCCCATACACATGTGCTGTCTGCTACTGTTATTTCAAGACACCCTATGAGAAATAAAATTCAGGTTAGAGGAAAGATCTTTGGTGAAAAACAAAGCAAATCAAGAGGAAAGGAAGCATACTGTGCAACTGAGAGTCTGATCTCAAGTCCATAAAAATGTAATGCTCACATCAGCTGGCTGGAGGCTGGGGTATAGATGGACAATTGACCAAAAGGGCCAGCAGAAGAGGAAAATACTGAAGGGTGTAGGGGAGAGAAAAAAAAAATAAAAGCCATACTCTGAAAATACATTTTTTAAAGCAAAGGCAACTGTTACAGTGACTGTAAGCTACCACACTGAAGTGACTGATGGCAGGTCCAAAGCACAGTTCAGGTTATTTGTCCAGATCATTAGAAACCTCAGTGAGAGACATTCACAGACAAGAACTCAGAAAAATTATGTGTTTGAACAAAATAAAAGCGGAAAGGTGAGGCAGCCATCAGGACTCAAAACAGGACTATTTGTGAGGAGGGAAAGGGTTTTTTGAGGACAGAAGGAACTGACAGTGCCTACTCTGAAGAAAGGCATGCAGGCGTATGACCTGAGTGTGCAGATGACAAGATGTGACAGAGGAAAGCAGGAAAACCAAGAAAATATTTCCAGCAACAGGTCCCTGGATGGTCCTGAGATTTGTTCTATGGAGGCACATAGCTGACATATATGCCAGGCATAAGGCAGAGCTGGATGCTTTAACACACAGTGCTGAGAGAGGAAAATGGTAGCCCAGGGTTAAAGACAAATTGGGAAGAAATGAGAGTAGAAGTGAATTAACATGAGCAGTGACAGGAAGGATGGGGTTGGGAATTAGCGGTTGGGAATTAGGTGTCAGGGATTTTGACAGACGCAAGGTCACAGAAAGGACAGGTGAGGACGAGCAGGTGAGATGGGGATGGGGGATTTAGAAAGAAAGGTTGTGGTGGTGATCAGATGAAGAAGTGGGTTGGTGGGAGGTCAGAGAGTTACTGCCTCCCTGTCCCTGAGGGTGGAAAGGGTGGGTATAAATGTGTCACTTGCTCAGTATTTCATGCCCCTGTGTCAAAGGGCAGGAATCTTAATAGCACAAGCATTAAAATGTGTGCCAAGTTGGGTTTTGTTATGTTCTGGGTTTTTTTGACTCTCACAGGTCAAAATAAATGCCTATGTTTCGTATCATTAATTTTTTTCCCAGGATTTAGTAGAAAGCTGCATTTAAAAACAACATCACCAAACATTTAAGCAAGTATACAGCTACATAAATAGATACAGCTCACCTTGATAGATAGAAGCATCACAGCACTTCAAATGCCTTTAAGTGTTGGTGTGAACAAGAGTAACTAGATTTTAAACTACCATTATTTTCAGCGTTTATTGTAGTCCTTTCTTTGTTTACTGCATTTCTATTGTATTCAATAAAAAAACACATCACTTGTCTGGAAATTTAGCACCTACACACCTAGCACCCTTTTCCTGCAAGGGAGATAGACTGATAAAACCTCCCAGTATAATGGTAAGATATGGATTCTGCACAGAACCTCCTATTTACTTTAATCATAAAGAAAGTGAGCGACATGGGTACGAGGTGGTCCTCCGGCTGAGGGTCAGTGTAGATGGGGTGCACAGCAGCGTGATCAGAAGGACATTATGAAGCTCAGCTGGCATGTAGGAGAGATTACAAACATGTGTAATTTGATTAAGCTGTGGTCAAATTAACTGTGGGGAAGGAAAGAAACCTGTTAGAAGAAGCTTCAGGAAAACGCACTAAAATCTGCCTTGTTGTTCACAGAGTTTTTGAATTTTAATGCTGTTTTGAGGCTGAAGTTTAACCTCCAAAGCCTTGTCTTTAAATACCAGCTGGTAAAAATCAAGAACTTTAGATTACAAAGTTCACACCATGGTTTTATAAATGCTATTTTCTTGTTTAGTGGAAGCTGATTAACTGAACACCAAATTTTTCTAGCAATCCTCTCTGGTATTTCTTTCATAATTCCTCATTTTTTGAGCCCCAGCACTCAGAACCAGCACACAGACAGTCAATTCTGCAAATAATGACTAAGTGAAAATAAAATGCCATTATTAGTACCCTGAGCCTCCCTGACGCACATTGCTCTGAACAAAACACAAGATGCTGATCAGAGACTTCATGGGTGTATTTGGCCCTCTCATACATTTCCATGAGGTGGATTAATATTCCCCAACATCGTGGCCGTCGGCTTGCCTACGCTGAAAGAACGACGGCATCTAAAGATACCCACCACTGCAAGCACTCACGATTCCTTATCAAATCCGTACACAGAAAGAGCTGCGTCTCCTACTCAAAAACTTTGTTCCCTTAAAAGTACACATTTCCCTCTCAAGATGTCAGCTGCTTTATTAAGCCTATTTATAGATAAGTAAAATGAATAGCAGATGGCCTGCACAGATTAGGATTTTGATGCACGCTGCAACCCATAAACGTCTTGTCTTTGACTCGGCTACGTCGAACAGGAACAGCCATCTGCGACCTGGAACAGTCCTCTCTGGATTTTCTCCATTAGCAATTGCAGCAGCAGCACTGGCTAAGAGGTATTGATCAGAAATCTTGATGGATTATTCTAGTTTTGATCAAGACAGGGGGAGCCACATGGCTAGGGAGCAGTGCTGCTGGGAACTGAACCAATTCTGGCAGGTTCTCCCCTCCACTGACTCACTGATGACTCTTATCTTCCCAGGTGCCTGGGCAGCTCTCACATAGTTTTTCCTGCCATTAAAATTCACCAGAATAGGCTGCTTATTGAACAGATATCTTTAAACATCTTTATATGCAGTCCCCTAAAAGTCGCTGTTAGCTTATAAGAAAAGAACTTTGTGTCTCACACAACTAAACTTCTTTAAAAACCAGGGTGAATAGCTACAATGAAGGTGAGAACAAAACCTTTTGAACAATACTGTTCAATTTATAAAGTAAAAATTAGAATGCTAATTTGAGCACAGTGTGTTTCTATTTTAATTCCACTTCCACACAAAACCTCTAAATTATAAGTAGTTTACAGGGGAGGCATTTATAATTAACTTATTTTCCTGACAGGTTTATTCTTGTATAGTATCTAAATATTCACCTAAGTTCTCTGTGCTGCATGATATCCTGAAGTAAATTGAAACAGGAGGCTGAGGAAGGTTGGACTTGGACAAGGCTAATAAACACATTTTTCTTATGTAGAAGAGAAAGAAAAGCAGATCTGGTTCATCATATCAGCTGGCCTTTGCGTTTTTAATTTTTTCTAGAAGAATCATAATTACCACTTAGAGGAAGAGAGTTGTATAATTCAGAACAATCATTCCACAGTCATATTCTTTTCAGAGACTCTCTCTAGCATCAGAAGTCTCAAAATGCTCTAAAAAGACCTCAAGGAGTTCATCTATTTATTTTCAGAGCTAAAGGAAGAAAGAGAAGCAAAAGCCAGTCCCTGCTAAGGGCACAACATGCTCATTCTTTAGATTTGCAAGACAGGAGCACAAAAACCCTCGCCAGACTGTACTCAACTCAGATGCAGTCTAGAAAAAAAAAATCTAGGAATAAAAGACTTATGCAGGTAAGAAGCTATTAAAAAAAAAAAAAGTCCTAATTAAACTGAATTAAACTGACTTGTCTCTTTGCAGTTATTTGCAGTAAAAAATTCTCTCAACCACTGGGTTTAAGCAACTTTTATCCCATCCCATCTCAAGTGGAACAGTTTGTGTGATATTCCAGCCCTGGAGACACTTAATACCATGGATATCTACCAGAACAGTTGATTGGAAAATTCATTTTCCCAATTCCCAAATTCCAATATCCTTCAGTTTCCCGAAATAGAAGTACATGTTTCCTGCTACTATGAGACAGTGAGGAAAGTAGGTTTCATCAAGAAAGACAATGGCAAAGAAAAATAGCAGCAACATCTGTTATTTCCAGGCTTAAGGTTATGAAAGCTCCCCGTATTACAGTGAAACTAATGAAATGTTGTTTGGAGCTATAAATTAAAGTTCCCTGCATTCATTTGTGGATTTCTGTATCCTCAATGTTTCTCTTGGCCATTACTGACCATCTTGTCTGTTCATTTACTACTAAGAGCTGAGACTTTCAAACTCTCAATACTGCAAACCGTTTCAGCATCCTGGACTATATATTAAACTATAGCTTAGTTACCTTTTTAAGCAACAGAAACAACCAAGGAAGGTCTAACATCCGAGGAGAAAGGGCCTGTGTTGTGCTTATAGCAAAGGGACTTGGTGAGGCTGTCCGTGGCTGGTGTGGTCTGGCTTTGTCGGGACCATATATTCCATTTTCCAGCCTTTGCTGCGGCCTGATGTTTGGAAGTCCTGACAAGGTGCTGGCTGCTGACTAGCAAGCTTATTCAAACACAACTGTGGAAATTAAGGTGTGGGGTCCATACAAAGTCTCCAGGACTTGAAGGAATTCAGATAGGTTGCTGAATTTTGTTGGCAGTAGCTGAAACCCGTTTCTCATAAAATTTAGAGCATATATTACCTTGCTGGGAGATTTGTTCACTTCAGTTCTAGGGAAAGGCTGGATGGTTTTTCTGACTCTCCTTGCTGCCTGGAGAGGCATCCATGCTGCACCATATTTTCTAGATATATTTGGTTCTTATTTCATGCTGCCTCTTTAACAGTCTGCTATCACCCCTTTCTTCTTATTTAAAGTGACAGCATCTGCATCGTCACTTTCATGATCATTCTAGAGGAATTCTGTGGGAAATACTGATTTTCATCTGCTGGAACCAACTTGATGGCAAGGCTTTGGTTGCCCAGTTCCCCCCCCACTGACTATTGCATCATGTACCACGTCGTTCAGTAGAGATGCTGACTGGCACATGAGTGATGTGCAAAGCTTATAATATTTGCTTTCCAGTCAGTTGAGCAAATTTTGCTGTTGTTACACAAAACTTATTCTAATTCTGGGAAAATTCACGTCAGCCTCTTATCAGGTTCTCTCTTGGCATGGAGAATTGGCTCAATTTGCTAAGGACAACAGAGCCCCAGAGAGGAATCGTGTTTCTCTCTGGCAGAATGAAAATTAAGGACAGGACAAGCTAATCAGACTGTGTAATAGATGCAGCTCCTTATATAAATAATACTGCATCACATGCTCCTAACAGTTCAGGTTAGGCTGATGTTGTCCTGGGTAACATCACAAAACAGCAAATGGGCAATGAAATGAGTATGCTGAGATATTTGTTTCTTAATTTATATTATTGTGAATCAACTGTTTTATGACAGACAGCAAACTTGATACTGTTTCTGGTGAGATTATTTTTTCTTTGTGAAGGGTAATTCTGTTGGCAAATAGATTTTTGCAAAGCACATCATTTAGAATTATTTTTTTAAAATCATACACAGATATCTATGACACTTGTACTGAATTATAAATCAGTAGTAATTGTAAAACAGGGATTGTGATTTCTGTGAGCGCATTTTCAGTGAGATGCTCAGAGACCTATTCTCATCCTGACACCATTCAACACTTTTATCAATGGTGTGAGAGAAAATACAGAAAACATAGTCTTCAGCCAAATAAAGTTCACAGGTCATACAACAGATGAAAGGGTAAATGATGACAGAGAGAGGTTGAACTGCAGAGTGATCTGTTTTGCCTGGTAGCTTAGGTTTCCTCAAACTCCCAAGGGCTTTTAACACCACAATACCAAGTCATGGGCAACAGTAAGAAAAAAAGAAGAAAAGATATTGTTCATGTCCACAGAACACGGAGCTTTGTCATGGTAAAAATGTCTCAGAAGAGGATTTAGAGGTCACAAAAATGAGTTTGAAACCTGTAGCCAACAGGAACTGACACTCCTGTTCCCACTTCCCCCCTCGAAAGGGAAACCCTGACAGATGTCTACTAAGAGATCAGGAATGAGTGAAAAAAACCAGAATCTACAAAGCAAAAACCCTGCTTAAGTGATTGGTGAGTTGTTGAGTCTATTCACTGTCTCCTAGATCAAAAGGCATGAAGATCTTGGAGACGTGACCTGTTGGGCTGCCCTCCTGGGCTGACTGGGAACAGGTCTGTGTCCAGTCAGCCACCACTCCAGCCTCCGCACTTCTTGGAAAGCTCTCCTGCTGTGGATAACAAGTATTTCCCAGGAGAGAATCCCATTTGACACTTTGAAATATTGGTGAAAGAGTCCTTGAAACATCCTCATTTTCAGTCTTACTTCAATTCAGAAAACAGCCTGAAAATTATTAGCAGGTACCGTTTAAAATTCTTCCCAATTACTGCTGAAAGAGAAAATATTTCATTCTCCTTTTCGCTGTTTCTTGATATACATGTATCCTTTGGCTTTTTGTTACTTCAGAAGAAAATCTTTACTGAATGTTTCCCTAAGTTGGGCACTTTTCTGTACAACTTTTGGTGATTTTCTACTCTTTTCACATAGGAATGAAAAGATATCTCTTTAGGATTGGGTTTTTTTCCATCCTATTGTGCCTTGAAAACATTCTATGGTGTTCTTACCTCTGCTGGCCATTGATTTCTTCTTATTTGTGTCCTCTTGCTTCCTTTTTACGAACCACCACTCTTCCTAACATGAACTTTTATCAGCATGCTCATTTTTCATTTCATAACCACGTGTAAGTACACACACAGATATACATGCATGTATACTCACACACTCCCACGGACTGAACAACCTCTGGAGGTAGTTTCAATATAAATATTCTGTGATTCTGTGACTGTACACACGCACATACAAATAAATAAAATTATATAAATGGACCTGTTGATGTGCATGTGGAATCTTTTAATTTACCTGTTAACTTTGCTTCTCTCCTCTCTGTAACAGACTGTGGATGGATAAGTATATTCAAGCATTTGGTAAAGCGTACTTGGCATTTAATCTTTAAAAAAATATGCACGGTCAATGAAAATAGTTTTTCCTCAGAGCTTAATTAGTATTACCAATTTTGTGAAATTGGCTCTTTTAAAAGCCCAAGTACATATAAACATATATACTATCCTAAGATACACTTGTCTGAGGTTTATGCTTTCATCATATCAGCCATGTGCAAACAAAAATTATTATTTGTACCTCACAAACAACTCCTTTTGTGTCAAATTCCCCTTTTTTTCTGTGCAGGGCAGCATTCCTCTGCCACAGGCACTTGTAAGCAGGGAAACTGCCCTTGGTTTTCTAAGAGAAGAGACATCAAAGCACTGCTCAACATGGACTTTTCAGCCACGTTGATGACATTTTCCAAGCACATGCATGGTCACTGAATCACTTCTCTGAATCACGTGCATCTTCTTTCCAACACTGTTGGGATTGGCTGAAGCAAAGAAGACCAACAGCACCCTGCTTCCAGCCTCTCCCCAGTGCCCTGGTCATGCCGTGGTGCCCCTCTGGCCACTTCAGCCCAGCCACTGGTGCTCGTCTCCTCATACAGCCTGCCTGCTCTGGCTCTGCTCCCCAGAAGGTGCCTCTGGGGCCGCCAAACCTGAGCAGCAAAGCATGACTTAGAGATTTGCAAAAGCTCTCCTTACACAGGCAATTAAATGCTCTCATGACCCTCACCCATTTAGGACTAGTAGAGGAGGAACTCTGCTCTGTGATATTCAGAAATTTCAGGGACAAAGCTCTCGAACTTTGGCTGCTTGCGTTAAAACAAAGCCTCACGTACACACTAAGCATCACTGCTCAGTTATGTGAGTTAGGTCTGCCGCCATGTACAACCCCCAGAGCCCTGTGGTGGCCTGTGGCAGCGGGGCCTGGGACAGCACCCACAACAATCCGTAGCCACGGAGCACGACCCAGGCCTCGGGGCTCAGCGAGCTGGAAACAGGCTATGCCAGCTCTGGCACCGAGCTCTAGCGACCTCTCACTCAGCTTGAAGCTCAGGAGCGGATGATGCTGTACACAAACGCCTCAGCAGAAAGACGGCTCCTGACAAGAGAGAGCACTTTAATTTAGGAAACAAAAGAATAACAAGGCTTGGCTGCTGGAAGCAGAAGCTTGAACAAATTCAAGGCCGCAATGTGGAGTAGATTTCACACTGCGGAGGACTAAACACTGAGACAACGTACCTGGGGACTGGCAGACACTCTGCCTTTTCAAGTCTTTAAAAATCAAATTCATGATGTCTTCCCAAACCCCACATTTTAGCTCAAACAGAAATCAGGGACTTTAATATGGGAATTACTGGATTAAAGTCTAGACTACGCACATGCAGAGGTTAGACTACATGCCCATAGCAGTACCTTTTGGCCTTAAAGTTATATTTCTGATTATTTTCCTTCCCATTTTACATTTTGTGATGATTTAAAATTGTAATTTGTCCTAGCTTAGAAAAGGTAATACACATACCCATGTGCTTCGAATGAGTTTAACTAAGGCTTATGTTTGTAAACCAGCCATAATCTGAATTACATTACCTAAAAGCTGTTCAATATTCAAATATTCAAATGCTATTATTTGCAGGAGAATTTTGCAACTCTACAATAATGCTCTGTTTCCATTTCTTGGAATATTTTCACTGACTGTATTCAAAAGACTACCTGCAAAAATCCAGCTTTAAAATCCTCAGTGAGAGCTTAAGGTGGAAGAAATACATAAAATCTTTCAAATTCCTTTTGAATTTGTCTTTAAAGAGATAAAGTAACAAAATAATATTAAACAGACCTTCAGAGACAGAAAAACATGCTATTGTCACAAATAATTAGTTTTACAAAGTCATTTGAAATCCAAATGCCTTATAAAAATGCTGTGTATGCTTTCTGCAGTACAAAAATTGGTGTAATCACACATTTAACACAACCTGCAGTGTATCACTCATTGAGTATCCTTCCACATATTCTGACAACTGAATTAATTTAATACTTATATATCAGACACAATGATTTATATGGAAATAAATGTTAATTATTCAATAAATAAAAGTTTGCAGGACTGCTGTGCCATGTAAATTCTGTAAAAATACATTTTCCCCAAAAGTAGTTAGTAGACTGGCCATTTATTACATTACAAAATAATAGCAACTTTAAAAGGAAGAGCTAGGAAAAAAAGGTATGCTTTACTACACATATTAGTAAATTGATCTGGTAAGTATTCTGATCTTGTGGGGTTTTTTTTTAATTACTATTTTTTTCTAAATCAAGTATTTGCATGTCTTGCTAAGCAAATAACATTTTTTACACAAATCCTCTGTGGATATTTGTCACAACACAATTAAATTCACAAATTGCAGTGTCTTTTTTTTCCCTCCATTCTATCAAAACACATATGAGCAAGCCAGTTTAGTACTTCGCAAAAAAATGCAGACAATAACATCTAAATCTCCCATCATAAACATGAAATACTAAAATATGTAATGCTTTTACTTTAAAGTATGCTATCTTATATTAATCCAAATTATATTTGAAATCAATCATGTCCTCTGGTACTCCTATCACCCCCCAAAAAGGATACTGCAAAATGGAAGATCTGTGATTTTTGTAGTCTGTGGGCAGGTTGATGGTTTTGCATAGAGAGAAGAGGGAGCACATGTCTACAGATTTACCCCTTTGGGAAGGCAGAGGCACAATTCTGCCCTGGCAGAGCACTCCAAGTGTAAGAACAGGCACTCCTTAGCATTGCTCAGAAATATTAGGAAAACCTGCCAAACTCGTTGCTTAAAATCCTCATTGAAACTTGTCCTAAACTGCTGAGGAATTTTCTCTCCTACTGTTGCACAGAAATAGAGCCTGTTATTTATACTTGTAACAGTGCAGAGTGGGCAGGGAACCACACCACCTCCATAATTAAGAGTCTGTGTCTCCAGGATGCAGCTGCTCAAATGATGTTTTCCAGAGTGGATCTAAACTGTAAGACAAGGTCCTCCCCAAACAGCCACAATTTGTTATCTACTGACTGCTGTAAGTGCCTGCATGAACTTAACATACTTCAGAGAAGGAATAAAGGGATGTCAGTAAAAACTACTCAAATAACTTTACACTGCAGCTTTAGCAGTAGAACTAAAAGGGGCATCCAGAACAGCTGAAGGCAACACTGGATGCAAGTAATGGATAAAACCATACCTCTTGTTTTTCATTCATCCTGGACCAGGCATGCTTCTCAGACAAGGACACAATGAGTGAGCCATCCCCTTGCTGTTCTTAGCACTGGGAAATAAAATCTTGCTTGAAATCCTCATGCTCTCCTGATTGCTGGGTCACTTTCACTTAAACATAGAGAGGGAAAAATGTTTCTGATGTAGTTCATGAACAGTTAAAGGTCTTTGTCCTGCCACTTGAATTTCTGCGCAAGTTGAGAAAGGCAAAAAAAATGTCAAATAACAGGAGTGATCGTAAAGCACAAAAAGTTCTTGGAAGTGAGTTTTGATAAAGGAAGATGATGGCCAAACACAGCATACCTGAACACACAAATAGTAGGAAACGCATTGTCCTTTGCATATCCAGTGATGGTGTTTGTGATGGTCCTTAGACCCAGAGACAGCATCCTCCACCTCCTGCCAAGGTGCTACATCTCCTGCTGAGAGGATTTGTACTCTGCCTCACACAGTTTCATGGTTTTGACATATCTGCTCCTCCAATTTTTTTCTTATGTTTTCCTATTCCTCAACTTTTGTTTCACTAATAAGCTCATTAAGTATGGCAATGTAATCAGCATTCAATTTTCCACAGGGGATGGGGAGAGAAAGAGGAGGATCCTACATGACAAATGCTATCATTTCATTTAATATACGGTAAGCAGGTACCCAAATACCATGTCTGTGGGCTTGTCACAGCAACACATTAGCAGAACAAAATTAGGTGGAAGGGCTGCCTTTATCTTCTCTGTCCATAAGCCTGTTACTGAATAATGAAATATCACAAACCTGAGGAGGAGAAGACAAGGGGAAGGCTGTTTCTAAGAAGAATCTGAGAGAGAAAAGGTGGCAAAAAGCAAGACAGACATAAAAAAACCCACAAAGGACAAGATCTGGAAAGATCAAGAAAGCAATGGGCTGCAGAGGAAGTTTCTGAACTCTTGAGTCCACTGCGAAAAGCTGAAGATGCTGGCATGTTTCTCATGCACAGGGCTGCTGCCAGAGGATGTGTCAGTGACTGAATCCAGCAATGAGCTTTTTCCCAAAGATTGCAAGACCATTTCTCACAAAGAGAGATATTGCCAGAAATATTCTTCCTCAAGAACGTACACTTGTTTCTACCACAATTCTGCTATAACATCCAGGCAGAATATGGTTAGCATTAGTACAGTAGTAGTACTATTGCTACTCTAGAACATTGCCACAGGAGCACATCACAAGGAGAATGTGCCTTTATAGGCACAAGGCCACATGCTTCATCCAACCTTACAAAAATTATATACCACACAACACACATGCCCTCTGTCCAGCTAACCCACTATGTTATTCATCCATCGGACAGCACGCTCAAACCCAAACACCGCTCGAATATCAGACAACTTAAATCATGTGGTCCCAGGGACAACCTTAACACAAAAATCACTGTATGAACACTATAAGCACACCAACGAAGCATTGTGTGCTTTGCCTTCCCCATAGTGTGGAGCATGAATTACAGGAGCGGACTAGGCCGCAGATGGCCTTGTGCTATGGAAAGGAAAACAGACACACATTAAAACGTCTCCTTCCTCTCCGCTTCCAGGACGGGTCAGCAAATTTTTTCCAGAACTAGCCGGTCCTTTTTCAGTCTAGCAGATGCATTCAAGGGAGTAATAACCAGCTAGAAGCCTTTCTGACTAATCAGGCACTGGCTTCTGGGCCAGCACACCAGGCCACTGTGTTTCCCTTACCAATGAAGAATGCCTAACTGTGCTTCCTGTACTTAATGTATGTTTTTCAAATACAGCTGCAAAAATTAGCTTTCACGAAAGGGTCTTGGTAACAATACAAACATTTTTTTCATAAGTTTTCTTCCAACCAGTTTTTTCCCAAAACATGCATTCTCTTACACTTCTGCTATGCTACAAGGTGTCTTGTTTTTACAAAGTGACCAAATAGTAACACAAAATGATAACAAGCACATTTAATTATGAGCGCATTACTTTTTAAGACCTGAACAGAAAGAAACATCAGTTTTCTGAAAAATATTGTAACACATAGAAAAATACAGTAGTTTCTGAGCTGTTTAAAAACCAACTTGTACATTTAACTTTATCATATAATTTTAATATTAAAAAAAATCCACACATAGGTAAATACAATGATTTGGAAATCTCAAGTCAGGATACTAAATTTCATCACAGAAACTCTTGCTGCTGCCAAGATAAAAGGCAATGAAGATCAGCATGCGTACATTAAGCCCTGACAGTGTAATAACATAACATCTATGCTGGAAAAAACTATGTAAAGGAAAAGAGGAATAAGACTTATTTTTCTAAGTCATAGATATATACTTACACCATCATTTCTCCATAGAGACTATGGGACAAAAATATAACATTGAGTGATTCCATACTTATAAACAGTACTTAGCCAAGGAAAAAAGAGCACAGTTTCTTGTCACCAATCTAACTTTCTTCCTCAAAAGTATGCAATATCTAAGAAAATAATACAAAATATTAATTCTATTTTTTAAAGTATATAAAGCCTATAAATGAGTTTAGAAACTTCCGTCATATCAATCTCATACATTTTAATATGGTACTCTAGGAACAAAATCCAAGTATGCTCAAAAAATCCTGACAATATGATTTCTTTTTAACTAGAAAGCACAACGAATTATTCCAATGAAAAATCTCAATCAAAAATCATTAATCAAATGTTTTGAATGAACTAGATATGAATGATAAAGACAAAAAAACCCCCTTGTGCATGTTCCATGTTTCTGATTCCAAACCAGAAAAATGCCAGGCTAGTTTAAATTTAAAGACTTGATTGAGTCACTATGTATTAAATCCAGCACCATCTGTGACTTAATTTAATTTTTGACTTGAATATACATTTTTCTGAAATGAGGAGATTATTAAAGGTTTATTTACCAATAAACATTAGGTAAGTTACTTCAGGTTTGAAAAATCTCATGATTGATAAATATATGGAATTTACTGTTATATGAAGATATCATAGCAAATTGAAAATTATGTGAGTCTTTCAGGGCAGGGTGGGTTTTTTTTTTTGAGTATTCTTGATCTAATATCCATATCTGTTATGTCTGAAACAGTATTAAATCCTTTTGAAAGCATCTTCATTTTCAGTATTTAAAGCAGTTGAGCACTTTAGCTCTGATCTAACAAAATAGCTAAGAATATAAGTATATGACTGCAGAATTAAGCACGTGCATATTTTCAGTATTAGAGGCTTAATCTGTCATTTTTCCTCATGGTCTGTTAAACAGAGAAAAAAAAAATCAATTTCTAAGGGGAAGCCACAATAACTGATGAAAGAATTTAGGTAAATATACACTAGCAGGGAGAACATTTGGTTCTCTGGGCTTTTAAGAAAGACAGAAAAAAAGAAGACAGAAATTATATTTTTGATTAACTGATTTCCCCTCTCCTGCTTCCTGATGTAGGAGGCTTTTTTCAGGAATCTTCAGCATGTCTCTCTTTCCTAATTATTTACTTTTCCTCTCACTTAGCCAATTCCTCAGCTAGATGCAATACCATTCCTTGCTCTCTTCTCCCTTTTTTGATAACTTTTCCCCAGTTTCTTGTCCAACACCCTGGGTGCTGCCCACGACCTCTCCTGCCCAGGTCCCTGTGCTGTGCCCTCCTCACTGCCTCCTGCCTCACAGCCACCCACTGCCTCTTGTCTCACAACAATCCAGTTTTGCTCCCTAACGGCTAGGAAGAGTTCCTGTCCTCACTCCATGCTTTCTTCTTTGTCTGAGGCCAGTAAGATTTTTACTCTCTCTTTCCAAATTGATGTCTCCAAATTCCATTTTTCTTTTTACTTCTGTTCTTACATCTGCCTCTTTCTCTTTCTTCAACATCTACCTTGAACTAAAGCAATTTTTTTTTCATTCACTTCTGATGGAAGACCATTCCCTTCTTGCTTGTTTTATCCTGTCTCAGTCCCTTGATTCAGACTTAATAATGAACTCTTCCTTCTGATCTTTTAATCTCCAAATTCCTTTTCTCTGAGGAACAGCTTTTCTCACCTGCCACACCTTTTCTGATACCCAGCCAGTTGCCCTCTCCATCTCCCCTTACATGCTGACCTTCAGCAGACTCTTCTTACATTGACACACACAACTATTTCATTTCCTAGGAAAGCTCTCTGCTTTCATTACTTTCCTGCTGCCCTGTCCACTTTTGACTCCACACGGTGAATTGTGCACAGCTGGCTTGGTAGCAATGTAGCTGCAGTAATATGAAGTTTAGCATGAAATGAAAAATTTAATGAAAAGCAGGACAAACAGTCTGACATTTCACCCACCCTCATTTCCCTTCAATCAATGTCCACTTCTTGGACAAAGACAGACAACACTATGTCTTATTTTAAAGTCCTTGCCCTCATCGGCCTAAATCTATTGCCTTTAGAGAAGTCATTCACCTGCTCTATTTTTCACAAGTGCACCTTTTTGTGGCTCTGACTGTTCCCTGTCTTGACTTCACCTTTCTGGCAGCAGGCCTGCTTGGCTGAAAAGAGTCTTAATGAATTGAAAATACAAAAAGGGAGCACACAAGAGTAAATAAAGATAGGCAAGACAGGAGGAGAACAAAAGCATTGCCTGGGCACTCTGGCACAAAGACAGGAAGGCCAAAGCCCAGCTGGAGCTAGCAAGGGACATTAAGGTTAAAAAGAAACTATTCTATCAGAATGCTATTTGCAAGAAGAAGGTCAAGAAAGATGTAAGTCTGCTGATGAATGGGGAAGAGACAAGGAACAGGCATCAAAGAAGAGGCTGAACCACTCAGTGTCCTTTCTTACAAATCTTCATAGACAAAGCCTGCACCCAGTCCCAGCAACTATCAACCCCATCCAGAACACAGAGAGCCAGTCAACAGCAGAGCAGCAATGACTTAGAGATTTCTTAGAGGAAACCAGGTCTGTTCAGATCCACCAGGCCAGGTTTCACCCAACGATCCAACAGAGTTGACTGATGTGACTGTGAAGGTGTTGTCAATCAACTGTGAGACATGAAGGTCAGAGGGCAAGGTCCCTGATGACAAGGAAAAGACTAACATTATCCCCATCTTTATGGAAGGGCAAGCAATGAAGGGCACCCAGGGAATAATTAGTGGGTCAGCATCACCTCAGCCCCAGGTGAACATCCTCTTGCAATTCATCTCTGAAGACAGGAGAAGATGACTAGCAGGAGCAGCCAGCATGGATCTTTCAAGGGAAAATCATGCTTGACTCCCTCACTTTCTTCCATGAAGGAAGAGTTTGCAGGGAGAGCAGGAGAGGTACAATATATTTAGACTTGTGATGGTATCTCCCTTAAGCTAAGGAAATACAGGTGGGATGGCCGTATCAGCTGCAAACTGGCTGGACTGTCCGGCTCCAAAGGTCAATGGCCTGACATGTCATAGGCGGCCATGAACAGTAGGGACCTTTGAATACCTTCATCCATGGCCTGTGCTGAGACAGAGTTACCATGGGCAAACACACAGGACACCTCAGGTTGCAAGGAAGAGCAGGAGTGGAAGGACAGTACAGCCTCTGCATCCTCAGAGGTTTCCTTAATGTCCAGTGCCTGGAAAGGCTGCTCCCATAAACACAAAGGGGAAAACCTCCCCCTGTATATTTGATACAGTGTCTCAAATCAACTTGCTAAAGTGCTAAAGTGGAGAGGGTTCACACAGCTCTCTCAGAAAACAGCCTTTTTTCCTTGGGGTTTGTGTTCATGAGCCAAGCTGGCAGATGCAGTTCTTGTAAGCTCAGGTGATGAAGCAGACCCCAAGAGACAATGAGTTTCAGCAGGTTAGAAATCATTAATGTTTCTATTACTTGTTTGATTAGATGATTAAAATCTCCCACCAAGCGTGTTTCCAGAGATGCAAATTCAGAAAAAGAGGATTCCTCTGAGATAAAGGGTTTATGTTTTGGTTTGTTTGGGGTTGTTTTGTTTTTGCCATTCAAGGTGAACTCACTTGCTCTTTTTTTGTTAACTGCCATGCTTTCTTGGTTTAATCCTGCGGGATTTTTTTTCCCTATAGCTGTGTCTTGTTTTCTTTGCTTATTTTTGCTCCTCATAGCAGATACAGTAAATTCAATAGCTCTGTGAGGCTTATGTGTATTGTTGCTGTTGTGACTGCATTATCACCGACATTTAATGATAATGTATTCCCAGTATTTTGTTAGCCAAAGATACAACTGCTTTTAACTTGCAATAACTGCATAAGCCCATTAAGAGATGCTTCCCATTATGCTACCATATTACTTTACAGATTTCCCATTTTTTAGTGGAGTAAGAAGTTTAATTGCTCCTCAATTTTGGGAATGACAGTGCCTAGCATCTCACATTAGATTCCTGCCTCATCTTTTGCTGTTCCACTCTGTGTCTATAAAACCTTTCTTGCAGTTAAAACTCCTTTCGTGCAGATAGATCCTGTCATATGGAATGGCAGGAATAAAAGTAAATATATTTAGTGAAGTGTAACATGAAGAACAAGGCAAATTAAACAAGAAAATGAATCATAAGAAGTGCTTCTATGCCAGCTGTGTAAGGCTTCGAAAAAGTGAACAAACCCTTTATTTCTGGCAGACTTCAGTTATGCTGAAAACCTGCAGAATATTTCCCTGGCAATCTGAGAACACCCACACACACTACATCTGTTTTCAGAAAGATCAGTTCTTTACTCCACAAGATTTCTGCCCATTTTGCAGAAAGGTAAACACTGACATTCATTATTTCATTGTTGTGATGAAAATCTATGGCATACAATATATTTATGGCTGGAGTGAGGTCTGTCCAAGCTAGGGAGACATTCAAGTTTCACTAAGTGATGCGTGTTCAAGGAGAAATACCAAGAACTCACTCAAAAGTTAACCCATATGTAAAATACATATATGTACCTCTAGCCAAGCATATAAAACCTTTTTCTTGAAAGTTTTATCTTCCCATGTGGTTAACCTTCATGCTGCTCCACTGGCTGGGCAGTGAAGCACTGGCATGCCTGCTACAGGACCTTCTCCAGGTGCAGCAAGGGTACGGTTTGCAGCTCGCTGGTGCCAACAGGGACAAGGACTCCTATCTCCTTGCAATCCCTTCCTGCTCTCCACCTCGTGGCCCTGTCACATCTAGCACTTGTCACAGAGTCACAAGATAGCAGAATCATTTAGGTTGGAAAAGACCTCCAAGATCACAGAATCCAACCTTTGACCAATCTCCAGCTTGTCAACTAGATCCTGGCACTAAGTGCCACGTCCAGTTGTTTCTTGAACACCTCCCTGGATGGCAACACTAAAAAACAAGAAATAACACTAAGAAAATATCCACTTTTTGCTGCACTAGGGTTCTGCACTTTTTACTGAGGTAATCCAGTGGAGAGCAGGGTGCACTGAGGTCTGTGGTGGAATATACAGCCAGGAGCAAGAGGGTGAAACCCTGGGCAAGGTCAACCTCCAATACCCTCGCTCATAAAAGCATACTTTAAATTGGGTTTTTCTGTCACATTTAAAAACCAAAACGAATCCACTCTCCAAAACTAAATGCTCTGACTTTCCCTTCTTGCTCTGCAAAAGTGTTTTCCAGTGTTATCTAATGATATTATTCAGCTGATTCTTCTAAGAGATACATAGAATAAATACTTGTTTCATTTGTAGTATTTTCCCTTTCATAGCAAGAAATAAGCCAGTCTTACTGACCCTAGAAAAAAAAAGCTGCACAGAGCTTCTGTAGGATAAGTCGTGAGAGAATCTCAGAAACATGCCCAAGAAAATGAGGACATTTGACTTATTTGAGATAATTAATCTGATAGTCCAAAATGTTGGTATTTTCTAACTTCTAAACAGCTTCTCAAGCAAATGTCGAGTTCTCTGATTTTAATGTAACTTTCTAACTCTAAAGTTGCAATAATACACAGAGCTGGGAACTGTATTTTTAGTTAATGATGTATAACATTTTCCATCATCAGATCAAGTTTTAAGTTGCTTATAGCACGTAGGCTCATTGTTTTCATAGAAAATTTCCAGCTGTGTAGTTTTTAAGAATGAAGTTAGGGCACATACAGCATTTTGTTCAGTTGTTTGGGTTTTCTTTAAGTAACTATATTGTAACTATTCCATTATGGTATTTGAGCATGTTTGCATTCAAGAGCTGAGATACGAGGTGCAGTGAAGGAGGTATGATTTCCAAGGCTCAGACCATTTTATTCTGCTATGTGAAAATACATCCAATCCACCTGAAGTTCTAAGCTGCTCTAAGAGGTTTATCTGTTACACACCACCAGCAAAATTGGTCACAGGCTTCCCCTTTCATACGCTCTGTCTCGAAGATGTTCCAGGTGAGCTCTGGCTTCAGTACCAAAAACCAGCGCTGGCAAACTTGTATATTTGTCATATTCATAAGATCTCAGTGGTCTTCTTGGCTGAGAGCAGAAAACAGTCTGAGTTTGTTAGGGTTGTTAGGTCTTTGCTCACCAGTAAATATGTAGAAAAATTCCCTGTCTGTTTTTCGGGTGACTGGTGGATAGAAAACTACTTTCAGTGGCACTCATTATGCCATTAATTCAAGTGAGAGGTCTCTGCCAGGATATAATGGTTTTAGCCTTCCTCACAGCCACTTAAAAATCAGTCCATCCTAAGAAATGTCTGCATTTTCCCTAGCTGTTAGTGGAGAGGTTTGTTCCCTTCTTTTTTTTTTTTTTTGGTCTGAAGAAACTTGTGTTAAGCAAAGCCATAATAAAAGAGCAAATCAAGTGCTCAGAAGTAAGAAGATTCCTGAATTAATGTTATTTAAGCAAATGTAATTTTTATGTTCTTGTGCACTGCTAGACAAGTTTCTCAAATCAGATTTTCCAGACACGTTCACTAATTGGGCATTTCTCATCGTCTGGATACGTTTTTTTCCTCAAAGCAATTCAAGCGGGATGCAATAATTCATAGCAGTGGAAGCTGTTCATTGAATAGATCAAGTTCTATTTAAAAAATCTAAGTGCCCTAACCCACTATTTCCCCTAAAATTCAAGCTTTCACCCAGACTTAAAGTCTAATTAACACCAAAAAAAAGTGTAAAGCCCTTTTCAGGCTAGTTTAGCCCATGCGTAAGTTTTAGAGATCTTTGAAATCATATCCAAAAAAGTTACTGATTATGTTTCTGAGGGAAATTTCTGAACACAGAAATTGTAAGAGCAAAATTATTGTAAGAATATTTACAATAATATCCCTAATATCTATCCTCTTTAATATATTTTTAAACAAAGTTTTAAATTCCATTGGTAAGGCACAGTTAAGAAAATACTATATAGAGGGATCAATCAGAAAGAAATGGAGGGTAGGCCTGAGTGCAGAAATAGTGACCAAGGAGGCTCGATGCCACGGAAGATCTCTCCCAGCCATGTGGGTGACACACTGTCAGCATGACAGTCAGCATATATGACAGCTCTGTCGTCGGAATGTTACCTTTGTATTTACAGGAAGAGAAAGAAATAGCTATTTGTAAATTGCAGAGTTTAACTAGATATAGGAAATGAAATATCAGCTTACGTAAACAGGTGAGTTATCCAACAAAAAAAATTTAAAGGCAGTTACAGTATTTGTGATCTGAAAGATTTTAGTGCTAGCACGGCATGTTCTAAATCTACAGACATTTTCCAAAAGGAAACAACAGGGATACACTTCAAAACTTAATTAGAGGGAACTGTACCACAGACCCTGCCAGTCTATATCAAAACCAAGAATTTATAAAAGTATCTTAAGTGGTTACTGATTTCAAAGGACTAAGTACCTTTTCATTTTCAGAATACTAAATAGAAGTTAATTCCAACAAGAGGGTATTTTCCATGTAAGAGATTAAAATGTAATGGTTAATCTCATAGTTTCCAAATTAATGCAAAAACCTCAGTTTCCTCTTGCAGTTCAGTCTCATTAAAAATCCTTTAGCAGATCTATAAACTAAAAAATCATTGTGGTGCATTCTTATGATACACAAGCTTTTGTAAAATAATATTAGATTCCTACTTTGTATACCGAAAAAGGAAAAAAATTAACTCTTGGGTAATATCCCTGAAACATTAGCAGTATGAATGGTGCTGGAGCATAATTATGCTTGCAGAAACTCTCTCCTCTGAACACCCATACACTACGCTATTTAGGGCTAGTTTTGAAAACTGTAATTAAACAGTCAGAAAACCCCTGGAAAAGAAACAAAATAACCAGCCACATAAAAGTCACAGGAAGAAAACAAACAAACAAGCCCCGGGTTGATCGTTTAGGTTTCTAATGAGCTCTGGTAATTCCAGTAAGTTACAGAAGCCAGGAAGAACCTGAGCAGCCAGCTCCCTTCCTTTCAAACTTTAACAACTATATTACGCTTCAAAAAACCAAATCACTGCTCAGCTTACTGAAATAACATTTTTCTCCTGTACGCATTCCTGTCAGATAAATCTATAGCTAATAATTCCTCTCTGCCTGCTCGTTTATCCATACTGAAACACCAGGAGATATACAATTCCCAGAGCTCCTGCTAAGCCCCTTTGCCAGACTGGAAAGGATTTTCAGAGGCTGGGAGTTTATAACTGGGCTACAGCATGGCATCCATAGAACCAGAAATGCTCTCCTGCTTCACCATCTCTGACAACGATGGCTGGCCCTGGGCTGGTAAAGCCACCAGGTTTGTGGAAAACTGATGGCACTCCAGCTCACTCAGAGTAGCCCACCACACCGGCAAGCTGGACAAAGCCACTGGACCTGCGATGCTCAGCACTTCGGAGCCAGAAACAATCCTTATTTAAAGGACAGGCAGGAGGCCACCTCTTCTTCAACACATTCATCCACCTCTCCCTGCTCCCGTCATGCCACTCATGCAGTACGAAGCAGGTGGAAATTATTCACAGTTGCCTGCTGGGGATTCCCTCGGCAAATGTAAGGGTGGATTAGAGAGCTCACGAGTTGTCTTCCCCCCCGGCTCCAGGGCCGAGGAGCACAGCTCGTGGACGCTGCCAAAATACGCCTGGTGTCCGCTTACAGCTCTTGAGGGAGACTTCCTAATTGCCACAAATTAGCTGCTACTACCTGGTGGACAGCAGAGAATCAGGGAACTTTGACTTGTTGCTGTCACTCTGCCCTCAGCCAGATGCTGCAAAGGACGTCTTGACTTTGCCAGGGGCTCAGACAGCTGGCCAAGTGAGCAAGGAGCAGAATCCCATCCTCCCCCAGGTACGGCCAGTCACGTCAGGCCAGGGGGATGGGGTGAGGAGGGGCACCAGACACATCATCATTCCTGCTCTGCATCATCTCACTGCTGGGGCACTGAGAGACCTCGTGTTGCTGCTATTCTGAATTTATTCCGCATTTTCCGTTTGAATGCAGGGCCACAGCCACACTCGGTTCACAGCCTTGGTCAGCTGTCCTTAACAATGTTGTGCACACCCAAAATGGCAGAAAAAAATTCAGCCCGCACACACCTTCATATAAATATAGTGGAAGGAAAAAACCCAAACCTACGTGTAAATACGCACATGACTGAATTCTGCCCTTTGTCTCACACCCACCTCTGAATTGGAATAAAAGCCCAATTTCAGTCCTGAGATACACAAACACTGATTGAGGTACAATTCACATTTAAACCCAAGCTGAACTGGATATAAACACGTCTGTGTGGCTTGGAGAAATGTAGGCAATTGAGCCCAACACTTTGGTACAGCTTTGGCTGCACACTGATGGAGTATCATTGTTTCAACACCTCTGATCTGTAGAGCTGTAACAGACTAAAATTTACAGGTTCTTATTCCTTACTCTGTACATAAAGAAATCTGGTTTTGACAGGGACCATGATTTAGGAGCTCCTGTTGATTTTAAGCAGTGGTTAGCAATTCTGGAAAAACTCCTTAGGTAGTGGGCTTCACTCTACTGTTTAGGTAGTCAGACCATCAGCTCCCTTCCCCTGTTTGTAGAAATCTTTTTTTTATACGTGATTCATGGAGAAATACTAAAAATAGGCAAGTTGGGCATTATATTTGCATCAAATGAGATTTTTGTTGGGTGCTCTGCTAGCTGTTTACCAATCTACCAATCCTCATCCCCAAGAAAAAAAAAAACCAAACCAGGTAAGAAAAAGTCAAAATTGGAGAACAGTATAGTATAAAGGTCTCCTATCTCCTTGGCTATTTTCAGAAATAAAAGCATTTGCTCACAGAGAATACATAAGAGCAGGTTCAGGTTGCTTTTCTCAATAGAAAAGAGGTGTTTTCCAAGCTATTTCTCTGAGTTGCCTGCAGCCACAGAAATGCGTTGATGCCTTAGGCTGGAGAGGAGACCCACAGACAGATTTTCCACCTGTGTCAAGTGGCCCCACTGCAGCACAGCCAGACCTCGTTGCTGCCCTTCCTTCCTGCAGAAGCAGCCTGTACATAGTGTCACTTCCAAAACAGCCTACCCTGCACCTAATCCTTAGAATAAAAACAAACCCCAAAACACCTTAAAAGGGGAAATTGAGCACAGGAGCTACCTTTCCTTAGTCTTTTCTAGATGGAGACTCAATGCTTCCCAAGGAAAAATCAGAGAAAAGTCATGAAGAGCTTTTGGTGGCAAAGCTATTCTGATCTCTTGTAGCCTGAGTGTCTGAAAGGGGCTAGGGACACATTTTCAAGACTTTTAAAGGAAGATGTAATTATGGCATAAAGCTAGTATTGGCATCTTATAATCTTTCATTAGATAATTCTGAATGCACTATAGGGTGACTTTAAAGAGCATAGAAATATCTATTGCCATAGTAATTCCCGTGACAGAAAAGCCTACGTATTTGGGAAAGAGCTGTGAAAGCAGTGAATAACTTCACTTTCCTAAATTAACTCTGATTTCTAGATGTTGACACTGAATTTTTGAAATGTTATGTTTGAATAATACAAGGGGGTTGGTATCTAATACACTGCTTTAGATTAGGCTTATCAAGTGTCGAATAAAGCAGGATGTTCATCTCTTTTGTCTTCTGGGTGAGGACTCTTTTATTACCATGTAGTATCTTTTGTTTTAATGCTGCTCTGCAGTGGATTGCCAGCTCATTAATTTTTCTGCTATAACACCCAAATCCCTTTGCTGATCACTGTGCTGAATGATTGATTCCCTGCTCCCAGACTAATTTTTTACATTGGACTGCATTTACCATCTGGTAGATAAATCATCCAAAACACTCAAATTCAGAATCTGGTTCCAGTGATCCTCTTTGTTTGTTCAGTCAGCAGCATGAATATCACTTGCAAATGTGGAGGTTGTGTTCTCTCACCTGGATAACTGTTCTACAGTCTACAGACAAAGGTTTTAACAAAGAGCATTGAGATAACAATAAACCTCCTCTCATTAACAACAACAACAACAAAATTAGGTATCTGTTTTGTTTTCTAGCCAAAATTTTTGTTTCATCCCTACCATAAACACTTGTTTCTCACATGAAAAAGAGTATTTCTTACAGCAGAGAACCAATTTTGCACATTTCAAACACGTTTAACTATTTTCACAAAGACATTCCTTGTAGGTGTAAACACCTGCACAAGTGAAGAAAAGGACACCCTTTGCAGTTGAAACAGAGAATACAATGCAATAAATTGCCTTCCCAACCCATGTTTTATACGAGAAAACAATTCTATAACCTCAACAGGAGACTGCCTATTTTATTTTCACTTTTATAACCCTGAAATGATACTTCCATAAAATTATACTTCCAATCAAGACAGGGAAAAAGAACTCTGCCTCAGAATTGTTTAGGAAAAATTCTGGGAGAAGTGAAGGATGAAGAAAAAGCTATGGGAGGGACACGGTGCTTTAGGAAAAGAACTGTTCATCTGCCCACTGCACGTGGAAATATCACTTGGGGAGGGGGCAGGGGGTGCCTTTCTTTAGTCTAAGGATTTTCTGCTGCTCTCTGCTGCCCTAGAGAACCCATTTGGCACAACACACTGACCTCTGTCTCTCCCAGAGGGATCAGACAGAGACAGCACACAATCAGAGTCAATACTAATTAGCAAAATGTAAACATTTCATTAGGTCAATGCTTCCCTGGATTTTTAAAGAAACAAACTGCTTTCCAGACACATTTTTTATCAAACTTTCTATGGAAATACCTGTTTTAGTTGCACTGTTTTAGTTGTCTCCACCAACCAACTAAAGACTTTATAACTTGTTCATGTGTTTTATGGACATCCTTAAGGATTAAAACTTATATTTTCAAAAGCACTCATTTGTTTTGAATGCCTAGAGCATTTTGGACATCTTCTGCATATGCACCAACACCTTTAGGTATGCCCTATCTTAAGCTTTTATGTTGTTTTTGTTAAGATTCTTGTTTAAAATTTTAGAGGGAATATAGCAACTTCTGCAAATGATGTTTATCCAAACACTCATCCTTTGTAGTCATATGTGACTTGGAATACAAAAGAAAGCAAGTAAAACTCTTGTAAGGTACAACAAACTCCTCCATACCCTTCAGGTTTAAGTAAGAGGACATTCTCACCTCCTGCTGAAATAAGTGTGTTTATAGAAGGTTTTCTACAGTCAGAGAAGCAGACGTGACAGCCTGTTTTCACTGGGGGCTGTGTGTTCCCTCTTCCATCACCGTGTGCAGTGCTCTCACCAGTTAATAACTGAGAGCATCTAAAACGCTCCTTAAAGCAGGACTTTTTGTCAGCCACAGGTGTCATGTGTCCACGCTGACACGTGTCCAACTCCCGAAGCTGGGCAGCAATCTGTCAGTCTGGGAAACAGTCAGGGCTGGATCCGGGGTAAAGCAATTGCAGCCCCTAGAGTTGAGCACTTTGTGGTCACCTCAAACACACTGTGGTGATCAAGGGTTTGCACAGACCCAACTCTCTGGCTTGCCTGACCGCCTCCATTCACCGCATCTGCTTCCACATGGATCCCGTGAGATTGCAGTGAGGCAGAAGAGATGCCCTAGGGCCTCTCCTCGAGGAACTCGGCTGTTGCCTGCCAGCAAGCCAGGCAACTGGAATGAGGCTGCCCACAGCCAGGCAGAGCCAGATTTCAGGAGGTTTTGGCCTCCAGACAAGGCCTGAGAAGAACCATTTCACGTCCTGAACATCCTTCTGTCTGTCATCATCGTACCTGTCCTCTCCTTTGGCTGTGCCCCAGGGGATGGTCTATGCATCTTACACAAGTTTTACACGTATTTAAGGTATGTAGGAGAACAACGAAGTCTCAGACTGGTAGAAACAGGCGGGGAGGACCCAGCAGCTACCAAGACAAGTCAGGTCTCTTCAGAAAAATTACTGGTAGTTTTGTCTTGTTTCTGATTTTCTTCTCTTTCATTTTTACATGTTTTCCTGCTGGTCTTAATTAACACTATTTTTGAACCATGGATGAGGATCCTGCCAGCTTGAACGTGGTTATATAATGTGGGTGTTTCAAGACTGTAATTGCAACTAAATTTATTTTTATATTGCTAAATCAAAAGAGAGGTATTACAAGGGTTTAATTTTATTCTAAACCAGATCCTTTGAACCTTGTTACTGTAACACATAATCTATTATCAGAAAAGTCCTGCCTTTTCAGTCCTTAAAATTGTCTACTATAATGAGAATTTAAATTATCCTAAAATAAATCTCGATTTGCTAGTCAAACACTGCCTCCTCACAAACAGCGCTATGACCAAGGAGGCAGATTCAGAGCAACTTAAAAGAAACTGAACACTGATATCAGTGTAACATTAAATTCTTCTCTTCAATGGAGAAATTCACATCAGTAGATATGCAAATACATGCAGAGCCTGATCTGTCTACTAGCTCCCAGCCAGGTAGGTCTGGGGATGTAACCGAGTCAGCAAGAACAGGAGTCTTCCAGGTACTCTTCCAGTAAACGCTTTCACTGTCATCTTGCTCCACACAACACAGAAGTTCCCTGGCAAGAATCTTGAAGAGCAAAAAAGACCTGATAGCTTTGCTCTTTTAAAATAAACAAATAAATAGTAGAACATATGACCCATAAATCCCAGATATTTAAACAACTAATGGCAGCACTGTATACTTTCCTAATAATACAAGATTAAATAATTCTGGTCTCACATCCCCTTGAAGCCATCTGTGAACTAAATTAGAACCCAAGATACATCATAGCTGTTCATCAAGACAAATAAACAGATTTCAGGTTCTTCAGGAAACTTCAATTTCATCAGATCACAGTTTTGCTTGCTGAACTTACTCCTAATCAGATTTGGTCTGTATCTTCTTAGCCTTTTGTGGAAGAAAAATATCGTACAAACAAGATCTGTCTTGCCAAGAAATGGTTTCATAAAATAAAATTTATTATCGACGGATTTAGTGAAACAAGCCATTCTCCACACATTTAGGAGTTCCACAAAATACAGCTCCACTCTCTCACATTTTCACTTTGTCTTCCTGCATTTCTCCATATTTGTAAACTGTTAGAATTTCAAAATTATCTAGGAATAAACTATAGCAAGTAGAAGGGACTATTTAGTTTACAGTGTAGTATTTAATTATCATTTTCTTATTATCTAAAGCTATTTCAGGGATAGAACAATTTTTTAAGAGCAATTCTATAAAGAAAGTCTTCAGTTGTATTGAGTCTGTGTAGAAAAAACAGGCTTTCACCTCAATAATACCAACATGTCCTCTATCTCCACTCTTGTTCCACAGCACCTGCAAGGACTTATCGAGGGCGATATTTAGTCGTCTAGGGTCAGAAGAATAGATCCTTTTCCAACATCCCTGGTGCTCAGCATTTTTCCTTCCACAAAAGTTACAGCTACTGATATCCCGGGAACTATTGCCCCTCTCTGCTTTGTGGACACCCACCAAAGTTTGACCACAGGCTGGAAAAGTCACAAGCACTTTCAGCTGATGGATCAATGGTGGAACGTGATAATCTCTTTAGAGGAAAAGGGTACATCAAGCCTCCTGTCAGTAGCAGTGGGATTCTCTGCGTTTGTACCTCTCTACCCAAAGTCTTTGACCACAGCTTCTTTATTTTTCTAGTCCAAGTAAATATTAACTCTCCTCTTTATCCAGTCTACTGTCAACTCTAGAAGAAAACTGACAAGATATAACTATAAAATATTTATCCCTACATCAATAGGAGAAAAAGACCAGACTTCTTTTTTGCCCTTAATAGGATTATCACCGAGATCTTGGTAGAGAAAGAATGTTTCCTTAGCAATATTTTCCACAATGAATGCGTCTACTTTTCTCCCCTCTTCAAAATACCAGTAAAGAAACTGGATTCAAACCAATCCCCTGAGTCAAGCCTCAATTTCTCCATCACGCTACCAGTTCCCACTAGTGACAATGATGGAGTGACACCTGTTACAAGATGATTTTCTGCTATTCTGACACTTTCAAATCTACTTTAATTACTTTTCGGCTCTTTAATCAGCATAAGAATCTGTGCTGCAAGGACATTTCAGGTCTAGACAATTACACTAAAGGGAAACAAATATGTGCACGCTACTGTCCAAGTTTTAATTTCCCTTTTTAATCACTGTTTTTACTTTTTACTTATAGTTGATTTATATTCACGCCTTATGATAGTTTCTCAAAGAGATATGTAACCTGAGTTTAGATCATTTACTTCAGAAGTTCAATTGGCACAAACACATATCACATTTTATTTGGCTCAACTGTTATAATTCATTTACAGGAACATAACTCGGTATCTGAGATAAAATAACCAGCTATTCTAGTCCCATCTACCATTTCAGATCAAGTGTATCTATGCAAACATAAATAGACATATAATTCTTAAAATAGGCTAATTTACCTGAACCTGTACCTCTCTTCCATCCCTTGCTCTTACATTCTCACCAACATGGCGGCATATCTTTAGCACAAATTGGTTTTGCCTTGCATAACTTAGAACGATACACCAAACAAAACCCCTCATCCACTTAATTTGAACAAAAACCACAAAGGGTATGTCTGTTCTGGCTGATAAGCACAGATGAAAGCCAGTCTTGAGGCCACATCTCATTCTGGTTCAGAGAGCCCCTACTGAGTCCAGGCAGAAACCACGGCTGAGCTCCAGAGACCAGCAGTGCCTGAGGTTTATATCCTCCAAAATCCATGCTCACATCTGCCACGTGGACTGGGCCAAGGGAACTATAGGCTTGTGTTCACTCTCCCTTGTTACAGTGGGGACAGCCTGGATCCAAACTTCAGACAATGCAATAGTCTAGAGCGAGAAAGAGTGCACATAATACTCATTTTGGCCGACTCACTAATAAAATTAAGTCTTCATCTCTCATGTGCGTGTATCAGATGTGAGACGCTTTATACTCCATCTTATCCTAAGGAAAAACAGCTACAACAGCTCATACATAATAGGTATCCAGCAATAGTAAGCCTGGAGGATCCCTGCTACAGGACCTGGAGGACAGACGTAAAGGCATTTAAGAAAGTAATGGAAACAAATGCACCATATATCTGCATTTAAACAGGATCTCATCTTGTTCATTCAATCCTCAATAGGCTATCCTGAAACAACTTTATCTTTCCCCACTTCACTCAGAGAGAACTTAAGAAAAGTGGGGGCAGCACATAGTCTGTGAGACTCATAGGTTGTGCATAGAATTGTCCCATGCAAGCCTATTTTATCACACAAAGGAACAGCACTCTGAAGGGCTTACCACCAGAAACACATCCCTGTTGATTAAAATCCTGGGTGTACAAATCCAAACCAATGCACTGAGCAATATCTCTCATTAAGTCTGTGTACCTTCCACCAAAATCCACAGCATTTGGTCAGTTATGACCAAACTACAAGCCCTGTGGCTGCCACACGTATGGCCGGAGCGTATCTCACTCTGGAGGATTCAAACTGCTAAATCGGACTAAAACTGAAGCTGAAGATGCCCAAGCACAGTTTGTGTGTCTGGAGAGTACCACTGGATTAGGAGCTCCTGAAATAACTACATGTACTTACCTTTACACATGGGATGCTTAATAGTCCCCTGTAGTTCACAGCCTTTTTTAAGGACAGAGCTACCTCAGAGCCTGAGCAGAGCAGCAAGCATCACACCACCCAGCTCACAGACAGTCAGGGACTATCAGAAATGTTACAGAAGACTACAGGTAGTGCTGGGAATAATATAACGCCTTCAAAACACCAATCTAGGACTCTTTTTTCTGGAAAGAAACACCATTTTGGTTTTTACCCCATTCTGGGTAAAACTGGGCTATTTTATTTCATCAGTTTATTAGAGAAGTATGGACTGATACATGAACAAACACACACAAGTCCACATTGTCAATTAACTCCAGATACGTCTTAATTCTCTGTTTCCTGCTCTAATCACTTGATCATATGTTCTTCCCTTGGCCAGGCATGATGCAATTATATCATAATTTAACAAAAGACCAAACTGCAATGCATGTGCCAAAGGAGCAGAATCAAGGCTGAAAAAACCCTCTTCGTGTCGTCTGCCTGTGTCCTCCACCTTGCCACGTTCTTTTGTTACAGCAAACTCTTTCTTAAATAGCATATTCTGTAGCAATAAAGGAGAGGGCTTCAGCATTTCTGAAAATAAATAACAAATAAATAAAGGTGCGACATAATCTAGTGATGATAAAATGTTACAAGCCCAGGACCCCTCTCAAGACGTGTAAAAAACTGTTAGGGCAGCAGGTCAAACTGATGTACATATTAAACTTCCAAAATAGCAGAAGAAAGGAGAAGAATTTTGCTTCTCTGAGTATGGAAAGCAATTTAGAAAGTCCAGTCATTTGAAGAAGTAGTAGTAGTGTTCTCAAGTTTAACTTTCAGTATAAACAGCAATGGATGTGATAGCAGTCCACTGAGAAAGGTGCTAATGCCAGTATCTGGCCCCATGTGTAAATACAGGAAAAGCATCTTTTTCAGGTAGTAGCTTTTTCAGTAAAAGTTAATGAAGCTATTCAAGGGTAAGTGAGGGGAAAATCTGACCCAGATATTGTGTGTTGATGTTAGTTCTTTCAAAATTAAAGTTGAGTACTGAAACCCTGCTATTTTGCATGAAACAGTTAACACTTAGCAGAATCTGACTACTGCATTTTAAATGAAATTTTCCTTCCATATTTTTGTAGTTACCCTGAAAAACTGCCTGCCACAAGTATGTATATAGCACTTACATTTGCTTCTGCCTATTTTTAGTAGAACCAAATCGTTGTGAATGCCTTCAATATAGCGTACGGTTTTCTAATTCCAGGCTGGAAAGCCCTCTTCCTGTGATGGTTTCTAAATAATGATATCCCTGTGCTCCACATCATCTCAGAAACTTCCTCATACATTTCAGCAGCCTTCCATATTTAATCTCACTGATTTATGCTCATGCCATGGTCTAATGACCCACATGTCTATGATGGGTAAGCCACTAACGCCAGTGACACATTAACCTATTAACCTCTCTTTAAAAATAACCATCATATTCATACAAATAGAATGAAAAGTCAGGCAGCAGCAAAACAGTAGGATTGTGGCATCACACAGTAGCACAATAAACATCTAAACTAGGTAAAATGAAGAAAAGAGGAGCATATCAAGAATGTATAATGGATTTATAATATTGCAAGACCATTTTGCCACAGTTTGCTGGTCTGCGAATTTGATAGCCTGCTTTAGCAGCATTATCCGTATTGTAAAATGTAACTGGGAGGAAGATCACTCTTCTGTTCACTCATTTCTTGAAATCTGTTGTACAGTTTGGGGACTTTCTCCTGGAAGGTACCGAAAGCTCCTTCCAACGTGTAAATTGCCTTCCAATCCCGCTGAAGACAATAGGAGCAGGGGGCTCTGCGAGCAGGGCGAGAAACCTTCATCACCTTGGAGAAGGCACTTTGCACAGCTCTCGCTGGCGATTCGTGCCGTGGAATAAACCTATCATTTTAAAAAGCAGGAGGAGGCATGCACAGCCATTTTTCAGAGAAAAAAAAAATCCCTTTTCGAAATAACATTTTTAGAAGAAAAACAAATCTTTCTAAACATTTGTAAACTTTCTATTGTACGCATTTACTTTGTTCTACTTTAAAACCACCGTAACCCTCAAGATCTAAAACGTGCTACTGTCATGCCAAACCAATCCATCCACATCGCAGCCTTAGACTGCCAGCATATACTTATGTATATTACGTATAAGTCATGCAACCAAAGCAGGAAAAAAAAACCTAAAAAAGCTTATTCTGAACACGAGGTATTTTGCTGCCTATATATACCTCATCCAGAGTGAATCTATAGAGTAGCCGGCAGAAGGACGGGCCGAGATGCTACCCCGGGTCTGGGCTGCAGACAGCAAGAGTGAGACGCAAGAAACAGTCCGTGTGAGCGTCGTCAGGGGCTGCGCTCACGGCTGCCGCCCGGCTCGCACCCTCTGCTTGCGGCAGGACAGGGACGGGGCGGCAAGGAGGAGAGCGGCGAGGAGGGGGCGGGATGCGGGCAGCCCCCGGGGCGGCCGGCGCGCACCTGCCGGCACCGCGGCGGGGGGCAGCGGGGAACAACAAAAGCCGAGAGGCGGCGGCAAACTCCTTTCCTTCAGCAGGGAGACCTTGGAGAGGGGGCTCCCCGCGCCCCGCAGAGGGGCATCTGCCTGCCGGCCGGGGAGCCAGCTCGCCGCACCCGGGGCCGGGGCGGGCGCCGCTCCTTTGTTTTCCGCCGCCCGCAGCGCCGCGCCGGGCCGGGCGGAGCAGGGGGGCCGCGCTCAGCCCTCCCTCCACGTGCACGCGTGGGCTGCCCGCAGGGGTGGGCGCGGGGCGGGAGCCGGCGGGGCATTACCTGAGCAGTTGATGCCTTTCCCTTTGCCGCTGCCCTGGCACTCGGAGCCGGGCAAGGGATGAGAGGCGCGGCCGGCAGGCAGCGCGGAGAGGGCGAGCACCAGGAGGGCCGAGGTGTAGCACAGCGCCAGCGGGGGTCCCGCCCGCAGGAGCGGCCGGGCGGCGGCCGGGCTCTCTCCCAGCATGGCGAGGGGTGGCCGAGGAGCAGCGCCGGCGGCAGCGGGATGGCGGCGGCAGGCCCGCAGCATCAACCGGAGCCCGCGGCGCCGCCCGGGCGGGACCCTCCTTTCTCCGCCGCGCCGGAGCGCACCTTCAGCATCCCCGCCGCAGCGGCCGCACGGACCCGCTGCTGCCGCCTCCGCC
>WBMZ01005822.1:0-95988 GCA_013400975.1 Atrichornis clamosus
GCGGGCCGGGCGCACCTGCGGGCGGCGGGCACCGGCCCTGCCCCTGCTCCCGCCGGTCCGGCAAAGCCTCGGGCATTGCCGCAACAGCCCACACAGCTGGCCTAGACAAAAACGTCGCGTGTTTTATAATAGATTTTATTTTAATCTAACTCAGTTTGGGTCGTATGTAACGAAACACCAGTAAAGACAAATGTTTTAGTTCCTCTGCACGCGTTTATCTGCCCACATGAATAATGAGAAAGCTGGCTTTAGATTGACTCATTGTCAGTGTGGCCTAATTTAGAACCAACTAGACCAAATCATTTTAAATTTCGCCACAAATATATATGGGACTGCTGATTTTAAAAATGATTTGCCCTTTCAAATATTTTTACTTCTTTTATTTTAAATAATAGATTAAATTTTGCATTTAACTTAATTGGCTACTGTATTTATGTTTTTTACTGGGTTTTTTTAAACTGTAAAAATTGGGAAGGTTGTTCTTTTCCTCGATTCTAGAACAAATATGAGGCAGACATTGTCATTCCTTATTCAATTCTGTTCTTAACATGTGAATTCGTATGCTTCTGTGAAAATTTTTATTTGAAACTAGCAAAAAAAAGAGTTTTCTTTTAATTATATTGAGAAATTGCCCATTGGTATGAATTCAATGAAACCTCCATGTTCTTTATTCCCCTTCTTTTTCTTTTTCTTGAATGTTAGAGTACATAAATTGTAGAGCATTTACAAGCTTAGATTCTAGCTATGGGATTTCTTTCTGTTCTTGTACATTATCACAAAATTATGTTGCTTGCCATCTACGGGATGCTTTGATCCAAAATTTCAGTCATTGTTTCCACATTTAGGGGCTGGAATGAACATCAAAGAAGTGAGTGTACTGAATTTGCTGAATGCCAAAGCAGTACAATAACATGCAAAGGATATAAGCAAATCCCAAAGGTAAAATGTGCTGCCAAATCTTGCACATAATAGAAGCTCTAAAGTGACAGTCTGTCTTTGACAAATGCATAATGATATCAATGCCAAGGGAAGGAACTAGCATGCTGAAAGGTGAATAAAAGAGTTGGGAACAATTCGCTACATTTACACATTTCCTCAGTGTGTTTTCACACAACAAGGAAAGCAGATGAGACAAATGTATTAGGTAATCATTGGAGAAGACCATAAAACTGCTGAGGTTTTTTAGTAACCTGGATATTTCCTTGCCTTGTAATGAGTTTTTAAAAACAAAACATAGTTAGAAACAATTCATATTCTGAAAGAAAAAAATGCACACCATGAGGAATGTAAAAAGTGGTTCATTCTCTTTTCCTTTGACAAGATCACATTTAATACCCATATGGTAGTTGCAATATGCTGTTCTCTTTCCTGGTTGATGGATTCCTAAATGCTTCAAATAGTTGCAAAGGCAAGTTAAGGGTTCCATATGCATTCACCAGGTTTTCCAACACTGAACTAACAGGGTAATTTAAATGGCTGCTGTAATGTAAAAACATGAGAATCACTGCACAGAACCTCTCAATTTATCTTGTAAAAGATCTGAAACCTACTTGTTAAATTCATTTTATTTTCCTTTCCTTGAAAACAAAACAAAACCCAAAGCAAATAATAGCTGTAAAACCTGTAACAAAGGGCTTCCTTCCCCGGTATGTACAACACTTAGCACAGGCGAGTTTCGGGTTATTTAGCAGATACTAGTGTGTTCTGGAGCAGAGAGGTTTTTCCCAAGCCTGCATGTTAATGTTCATCAGAGGGAGTCTGACAGAGGCCCACTGGAGTGCAACACTCCTGCTGCAGTCAGTCAAATATTCAGAAGGAAGTTCTGCTGTAGTAAAACTTCAAAGAGATAACCATTGAGGACCTGCTCTTCCCCCACTAGTTTTCTGCCCTACCTCTGGTAGCTGAATAGTCTCCTCCAGTTTTCATATGCCTGGTGACTGAAAGTATGGCTGCCACACGTCAAGAGTGCTGCTCAGGTGGTAGGTACGTGGCCAGTCAGCATTTTGGCCAGGTGATAGCCATATTCTGGTCATATGATTAAAAATGAGACTATTCCATCTTTGACAAGGAAAGGGTTAGCCTTCTGCGGGAAAAAGTGACATATTCTAGCCTGGACTGTGGTTCCTGTACTCCAGCTACAGAGGTCTAAGGACCAGTTTAATAACTCTAGGCAGGGTAACATTCCTCCTGCTCAGTAACTGAGGAAAAAGCTGCTAACTGGCTTAGGGCTATGTTGAGACTGGAGGGAGTGTTTCCATTGCCTGGAAACATGGACTTTCAGTTGCTGTTGACTTTGGGGCAGCCCATTAACATCTCAGGGTGCACCATAACTTAGTTACCTGGGCTCTTGAAGCATCCTACAAAGGCACATATATGGTTTAAAGCTGCCTTTTTCTTGCTCTTCCTCCCTCTTTTCTCTTCTGCCCTGAAACTGTGGGTTTTCTGCTATGCTTCGGTGAAGTGCAGCTAATAATCTAATTCTTATACGTATAACATCCTGATTGTGCAAGTAATTAGGAAACTGAATGCCGTGCCCAGATGGGACCTGATCCTGTATGCCTTGGCTCCGATCCTGCATTAGATTTGTAGGGAGTGTGACCTACATTCTCTTCCAAAGAAGGCTGGGTAGGAAAGGACATCTGGTTTGTATTGTGGTTGCTACTAAAATCTCTTATGTAGCAGGGAAAAGAGCTGCAAGTGGTCAGGCAGAGATGCATCTGTTATCATAAAACAGGATACATACAATCACCATGAGAAGAAACTAGACAAATAGATAATGCAAACTAGATTAGGTGGTGTCCAGTACTGAAAGAGGGAATGTCGAGTCTTTTGCACTTTGTAGGCAAAGTGCCTGACCCCTTGGCAGCCACCTGCTAACGTTGAGAACAAGCTGGTTCTGACCACAACAATATTGTCTCCACGATAATGGGGGAAAGCCAAAACCATCAAGAGCTGTGAGAGTCATGGACAGGCAGCCACATATCCAAAAAAGGGAAAAACGTCAGTGGCAAGTAAGTCCCGTCACCTTCAGGATAGCAGTAACATCTGAATGTCCCTAAAGGCATGCTGCTTCCCTGAAATCTGGATCAAAATATCACTATTTCTGCAATTCATCTGCCTCATTGATCTCTTCTGTTGCATCCTCCTTTCTTGTCACAGAGATACTGCTGAAAGCAATGCTGGTAAGATCAAAAGATCTGCAGAAGAGGAACAGAGATATGGAGACCAGAAACTCGGGTGGAGCTCCTGTAAATCCTCATACTTAACAGTCAAGCCACAGCCTGAAGATAAATGTGTAGCTATGCCTAAGACACTGGAAGGATGGTAGTTTACCTTGACTTTTAGTGATAGTCTATAAGTTGTTGGGCAAATATTGAGCCCGCACTAAAGGAAGAAACAAATCTTTGAACAGTCATTTGCTAGCCTGGAAAGAGCAGTTTTAATCTAAGAGTTAAGGAGAGAGCTGGCAAAACTTCATATAACAAAACAATGACCACCAACTTGCATGAGGGTAAAGAAACTACGTATAATAGATGTTCTTCCCCAAAAGTCACAAGGACAAGAAACAAAATGGGTCATGAGCGTTATGAATAAACGTACTGAAAAAGGTAGAGAATAAACAAGGAAAACTGAAAATCTTAATAATTGATTATAAGTACAGCTGAATTGGAATAACATAGACTGTTGGTGGTAGAATTCATACGGTTAGAATATTAATATAAAAGATGTAAAGGATATAGATTCTTCAGGAAGAAGCAGGTTGAAAGCAAGGAAGGATATCATGTGCTCAGATGTCCAAAATGAAACTCAAAGCATGTGCATGATGATTAAGAAGACAGTTAGGGTCTCCTACAAAGCATTAAATCTGCAAGTTCAAGCAAAGGATAATTTTTATAATTAAGTAGCGTGGTCTTCTAAGGCCCTGAAATCTATGTGCTTTAACTATCAAATTGTTGGTAAAGGCATTGATCGGCAAATTCTTAGTTGATGCTAGTTAAAAGGGAAGAACTGAAGGTGAATCAGTGTTCCAAAAGAGTTGAGGTTTGTGGGGTTTTTTCCAAGAGGCTGGTTTCCAATTTTTTGAGAGACTTTCTCAGATGCTCACTTACTTTTTACCTTGGCAAAAGGATTGTTTGGACTTGCTGAACAGATCCCAGGCATCCTCTCAGGTCTGATGATATCTGTGCTCTGCTTGAAGAAGGACAATGAAGACAACAGGGAATTCACCTTCCCTAGAACTGTTGTATTGAACAATGAAAGCATAAGGACTCTGTTCAAAGCTCAGTGAAGATCAGGCTCATTTTAATTTGGATTCAGCTTAGCTGCAGAACCTCGTGTTTGGACTTCAAATTCAGAGCCAGACTTATTTTAGATTTTGTCTTCATCATATAGCTTATTTCTTGTCAGACACCTGTTCAGTCCTATGACTTAACTAGACCTCTCAGCCAGGACTAGGTCAGTCACCACTCGTTTTTCTCAATTTGCTGGTTGGGGTCCTTTTCCACATTACTTGCTTTGTTTTGCTCACATTTGCAGGCTGCTTCCATACATACTGTACACTGCGGTTGGGGGTGCACATTGTGACTGTACCTTAACTCTTTAAGACCCTGAAAGGTATAGTGTCTCCCTGAGACATGTCAGGCAGTTAATTTTGGCTTCTTATAAGTTCCTGTTTCACTCAGTCAAGTAGTGTTTGTTTCTGGTTGTCTTGGACATTGAAAGGGCCTGAGAGCAAATGTTCAATAGTTTCATCTGTGTGAGTAGTAAGAAGCCAGGGTCTGAGGAATGTGAATAAGATATGGCATTATTCCACTGCAGAACACTGAGGGCAGCAGCACTTGGGTGATGTGATTGTGACAGACAAAACTCACAACACATAGGAAGAGAAAAAGGTAAAGCAGGAAAAGTAAAATGGTAGTCTTCAGGAAGACAAAGTCTTCTGCAGTTAGACAATTGGAAAGCAAGCTCAAGATAAAAGGATATATGGTGCTGTGACAGCTGAAGTATTTTGTACCTCTTATTGGATCAGACTCTACTAAATGCATCAACTGTAGCAGCTGGCTAGTGTAATTAACACCAGCTACAAGGGGTGAAGCCTTCGCCTAGGATAACATAAGGGCAGGACAAATGTTTTTCATTTTCTTGACACACTTCTTAATTATCCCAGAATCAACTTCACCATGGCCACCTGAAATTTGCTAGCAATTGTTTGGAGGACACAGGAAAGACCTATGGGGAAAATTGTAAAAAGTCAAATGTGACACCTGTTCTTTCAGTAACAGAAAGAGAAAAGGAATTCTGAATGCCTATTTATCCAAAGGCTTTTTTCCATAGTTCATAATGAATTTTCAAGCCCCAAAAGATGAAAAGGAAATAAATAGCAGCCAATACGAATTTATGAAATTCATCCACTTGATGAATAGGAATTTGTCAGTAAGTAGTCATGTCAAATTGATTTCACTTCCTCTTAAAACAGAATAACAGGTCACAAGTGAATATATGATAGGTCACAGCTGACTGTTTGATACCATACTGCATGGCATTGTCTTGAATAACCATCTCAGTACTGTTTAAGGCCTGAGCTTGTGTATTATGCCAGGTTTTGGGGCACCAAACTCCCAGAAAGTCACAAAGGTAGTTAGAATCCAGGGGAGAATAACCAGGTCACAACAACATGACATATATGAAAAATTGGAAGAAGTGAATTGTATTTCTTTCTCTAAAATAAAGAAGACTGATGGGCCATGAGAACAGCCTTTGATTTTATTTACAGCAGCCTTTTACAGGAATTATTTGTTCTGTGTGATAGATAAAACAGATTTGCTCTGGCAAATTCATACTAGACCTTAGGAAACAGGTTTTTGACTCTGAGGATGGCAAAACTGATTTTTGAGAGGTCTGTGGAGTCTTCATCACTGAAAATGTTTAAGAATGGATTTAAGAGGAACACCTCTCAAATTAAACCTGCCTAGAGAGAGGGCAGAGACCTCCCAGGGGAATCTTATATTCCACTGATTCCCGGACACAAAGTCAAATGTCTGTAAACTGCGGTTTCTGTGCCATCCAGGGTAGGAGACCTCTTTGCAGTGCAAGAGAATATCTGTGCTTCACTTACCACGGGTAGCAACTGCAACTAAGGTGGTACACCTTTGGGCTGGAAGCTGAAGTGTCAAGCCAGGTTCCCTCGTGTGCTCTGGTTTTACTCTCACCACCCAACACTCTTCTTCGTCACCTGTGCTGCAGTCAGTCTTCTCCGCTACAGTCAATCTTTTCCTGTGGAAATGCAGGGAGGTGTTAAACATTTTTTTTACCAAGTCATTTACTAGCCTTGTATTTTCTCCATTCCTGTGCATCTTTCTACAGTTAATGTGAGTAATTATGAAATTTAGCTTAGCAGAAAGTTTTGCCTGAATATATAATCTTTTGTAATTGTGATTAGAGTTGCCAGAGTCCCCAGTAAATTAGAGCAGTTGGCTTTTCCATTGTTTCAAAACTAATTATTGAAGTAGCTAAATATTCAAGAACATAAAAATGTACAAATGGCTGTTAGTTGAATGGATGTAGTAAGATTTTTTTTCTGGCATGAAAAGCACAGTATTTATGAGTTAATTTAATCAGAGTAGAAAAATATTGAGTAGGTGACGAAGTAAAAATGATGACTGTGTATTATGTTTTGCCATGCAGCTGAACAAACACATTCAATGACAGACTTTGGCAGGAGCTGCAAAGATGTTCTTGACAATGGCATGAATAAATATTAGGTGCTGTACACAATTCGCTGCATTCCAGGCCTTGAGCAAAACCAGGTGATCTTTGCCTGGAAAATTTGGAAGGAACAACGTAAGCATGTAGGCAAAATGGAAATATCTACAGTATTCTCCTCAACTGTTTTGCTGTAACATTTTAATTTGCATCAGCAACAACTCTGTCATTTTTTATCTGTTCTTTCATTGCACTTCTAGGAATCAATTAAACTCCCAGCTGCTTTAGAGTTCATGGTAGGCACTTCAGTAATATTGCCCAAATGAAGGACTTTATACCTGCTAAACAAAGTATATTGATCAGGCTTCATTGCCATTGCTGCAACTAGTTTACAAAAATAAAAAGGAAAATAAATACTTTGATATTCTTAGTGTTCAATACAGAAGCAGAGAGATAGCTCCTAGTAATTTAAAATAGAAATCTGTGGAAATTAGAGAGAGGCTACACAACACAGATGTGGGCTATGATAAATAGCTAGTTGTAAGAGATAGGCCTACCAATGTATCTATTAAAAGAATTATTATGACAATATGGAGGAAAATTTCCTTTTAAAGATTATTTTTTCTCCAAAGCTGGTTTACAGCCATAGTCTCTTGCTAGAATCTACAGCAGTATTGGTAGCTCAAGCACAGTCAACTGCTGTGGAGAAAAGAGAGATGGAAACATCCTGCAGTGCTCTACTCTTTATTCTGACTCCATAGAGTGATATTTAGTTCAAGGTTGGTCCTCACATCTTCAGTGTTCAGAGGATTGGTGTTGACAGTACTGCTTTTTCATCTTCATTTTTTGTAATGCTGAGAATGTTCTTAATTAATGTTGGAACAATAATTTCCACTGACAAATAGAAATTAAACTTAATGTGGAATTTTCTCTCATGGTTCTATTCTCTACTGGTCTAATTTGCAAGTGTGAAATGTTTATTTCAGAAGTAGTGTTCTTAAGAGTATGCCTCCTTCTGTGTCACTCCAGAAAGCAATGGGCACGGTCTACCTGGAATCTTTAAGATTAAGCTGTTGTTGCCTGATGATTCTACAAGGGATAACAATGTCTCTCGTTCTGTACAACATGATGTGTTTGTGTGCCTGGGATTCTTCAGTGTGTCCCAGGAAGAATAAGTCTGCAACAGAGAAATCATTGGCATATCTGGGAAGGAGAGAGACAATTCATGTCATTTCTGCAGCATAATTCAGAGCAGCTTCGACTCCTTGGCCATCTGTAGCCTCATAGGTATGTTTTAGAAGCTAAGGACAGACGTGGTATTAAGCTGCCCAGCCCATAGCTCCCCTTTTTAACTTGTTCTCCCTATTTGATAAGGGATGTGAGAGTTTGTGAGGATGTATATCACCTTCCTGTAAGAACTCCAAAGGGACTGGGTCTGGCACATTTTATTTATGCTATATTTTTTTACTGGAAATAAACAGAATAAAGTAAAAATCCATCTTCTGTGTTTGGCTTGCTGTCCTCTGATACTTTCAGAAGTGAAACCAATGGACTCAAACGCTTGAAACACAGAGAGAGCAGCAGCAAACAGCCGACAGTGGCATACTAGTATAAAAGTCTAAAGACAATTTTTTTATGTAGTCTTTACATGTCAAGATGATAGATATTAAAGAAGGAGTAAAAATAGGTCTCTTCAGTCTAGAACAGTTTTGTTAGCTGAGGATTTATGCTATATTGCTGTCTGGGATTATAATTCTGCATTTGAGTCTGTGCCTTAGAGGATTTCTCCTCTAAGTTTGCAGCCAGTTGATTTGCTTGAAATGACCAATATTTCTTTTGTTTCATATCTGTTCCACAGCTATTGTCTGTTATTACGAAATAACTTGGGTGGTCATTTTACGGCTCAAAAGGATCCCAGAAAGGGAGGTCAGTAGACATCCTGATTTGTTTGCAATTGTGTATTTTCTAAGGAAAGTGGAGAGTTTATTCTGAGCCTCAGTTGAGACGACTTCACACCATTATACCTATTAGAGCTATTTCCAAATACTTTTTACTGGGGAAAGTTCTTCTGGACTAGTTATGTCTCACCTATGGACACACATGGGTGTATTTTCAGGTACACTTGACTGAAAACTGAGCTTTTTTGGAAAAACTGGCAGATACTTTGAAAGTTCTAGTCTTAACTACAGTTTTTTGTGAAAATTTGAAAATTTGGAGCCCAAGGTCTGAATCAGATGATACAGTTTCTTCATTTTTTACATTACTTGTCTAGAGATCCATCACTTGTGTCATATCTCACTAGGATCTTGACAATAGGGATGGCAGTCTGGGAACCTCAGCAACATGTGCATGGCATCTGTGATTGTCAGAGTTTTGAGCTACTTTTCTGAGATATTTTTCACCTAGCTGTTGTTATGCAGGAGGCCAAAGCATCTCCCACCTGAAGGAATTCCTGTTAGAGAGGACTTCTATGCTTCAGTGCATGGTTGTGAATTAGCTACAGGAAAAGCAATAAAAGATTTCCATACATGAATCTTGGGGCAGAGGTTGCTATCCTATTTTACAAATTGTAAGTGAAATGTTATTTAGTAAAAAATGAATAGTAAGAGATCTCCAGCTGGTTAGCCAGTTCCAAATCTTGAATATGAACTTGCGGATCTTTGTGTTTACCCTGCAATTCTTAACTGCAGAATTTAACAGCATCTAGAGGGAACATTTTGAACAAATAAAGCTGTGGTTCATCATACATATGTTTTCAGGGGAGCAAATAATTATTGATGTAAAACCAATACAAATTTCTCTGAATGTCAGTGAAAGCCGTGTTGGTAAGGTAAAAGGTAAGCAGACTGAGTGAATAGGAGCAACTCTGGGTCTGACTTAAGAGCCAGAATAAATGAGCACTTTGATTAGGGGAGATATGAATACCCTCAAGACATGAAAGGGATAAGGGACAACTGCTCAATCATTTTGGTGAACTTACATCTGCTCATGCAATCTACTTTCTCTCAGAGACATTGCTTAGATATTGATATTTATCTTGTTTGTTTCCTGTATGTCATCTCTGAGAACACTTAAATAAATTTCACAGGAGAATAGATGGGGTTTTTTAATCTTATGGTTATACTAGTAGGCTCGTCTGATTATGGAGAAAATAATTTTAGTCATTTTTTTCATCAAATATTACGGAATCGTTCCAGAAAGCCCTTTAATGCAGTTATTTAAATAGCTTTGGTTTTAGCTATTGCATCTGCAGGTACATCACTTTTTTCAGTGTCACAGCCATATTTTGAAAGACTGTGAAAATTAACCACTGATTTTATTGCGGCGTATTTAAAATTACTGTTAATATTTGTAATGAAGCCTGCTCCTTTGATTAACTTTGGTACTGACTGGGATTTAAATGTGATTACACTGCTAGAAAGAAAAGTTCTTGTCACTTTATGGTTCCTCTCTATTTCTACAGAGCTAGAGAAATTGTTCAATTACTGAAAATACCAGAATGACTGCAGACCTACATTCAGATCTTCTAACCTGTAGGTTTTTGTAGTGGAAGATTGGTTGAGTCAATGATTGTGTTGATAATACTTTATAGCTACTTTGGGCTCATATTTACAGAACTCCTGTAGAAACAATTTTTTAATAGATATTTCTCAGGAATATTATTTACATAAGCATCAGTAATGACTTCTGACTTGTGGTTAGTTAATGACACATGGCTGTTCATAGTACGAGAAAGGCTCTCTCTTGAACTGTCTCTTGTACTCTGTAAGAGATACAAGCAAATAAGGCCTTGCCACTGATAGCTTGTGAGCTGTATGAATGGAGCAGGAATGTCACAGTTATGAAAACAATTTCTGGTCTCATTGTTATATGAATACCTCTTTAAGGGTTTTAGTCTGGAAGATTATTCTGTGTTATGTTTAGCATTAATTAAATTAAGGCCAAAGATTTATTTCCAAGAGAGAAATTTTATAAAACATGTGGATTCCCAGTTTCATAAGTTCCCATCATGGTCTGGACTCCTAAGTCAAAGAAAAAGAGCACTCCGTTTCTCTAAGCTACTGTGCAGTTTCTTGGCAACTGATGATAAACAGATATTGCTTGTTAGGAAAACTGTCTGCCTTTTTCTTATTTTAGATGTAATCTGGAATGAAAACCAATGCTGTCATACAGGTTCCAAAAACAACAAATCAAATAATATTTATAATATAACTAGGGATGTAGTATTAGATTAAGTTTAGGCTTAGCCATATAGCAGAAAAAGGTTGTAACGTAAGTTTTCCAATTCCAAGCAACAATTGGAAAAAAAAAAAAATCAGTCTCCATGCATTGCCTCCTTCCTGCCAGTTTGGTCCTGGACAAGAACAGAAACTGCTTTCTAAACCAAACTGCTTTGAAGCTGCTGTGATACACAGCAATATGAAATTCCAAGACAGCTTTGGATCCCTATCTCAGATCCTTGTAGATTTAATAAACGGAGGAGGAAAGTGTGATTTGTTACTTGTCTGAATAAAGACAGGACACTACCCTTTATGAGAGCTGGAATTAGCTGACTAGGAATTGGAGTCAAAATGAAAATTTTATGAACCTTCACCATCCTCTTGTTAAGCTGGAAGTCATTAACACCATGAAAACTAACCTATGGATATTGACAGACATTTAAAAAGAGAGAGAAGCAGGTATTTGGGCCAAATGGCAATACCCAGTAAAAACTAAGCCATGAGGACACCTGTTATAAATCCAAATTCTAGGGAATTGTTTCATAATTAGATATGTTAGCAAAGGAAAATGAGCAAATAAGAAAAGATGCAGGGAGACATGAAGGAAGAGCTCAGAAGCAGAACCCTTTGGGGCACGGAATTTAGCAGAAGGCCAGATTAGAAAAAACTTATGCAGAGTATTTGTTCTCATTTTGCTGATTTTGTATTAATTCTTCATGAGCGTGGCTGTTTGGAACAATATATTCTGAACAATATAAATTTCTCCTTTTGACAGAAATGACCCTAGAAGTCCCTAACTGTCGGACAATTTTAGCTAGTGTTTTACTCTTTGGGAGAATTTCAACCAGATTAAGTGTCTGAATACCATTAATTTAAAAAATTCATTAGAATTTAATTAGTGATTTTGTGTTCCAATTAAAAGAATTTGTTACAGGAACCTGTAAAATTATGTTTTCCATATTTTCTGGAAATGATTTTTTCTGTATTCTGAAGTAAGTAAAATATTTACCAAATCCATAAGACACCTTTTTCTTGCTACCTCAGATTCTACCTCTCCTCTGAGGTGTCCTAGGAGGATATTAGGAATTTCCAAATGTAGCCAAATATAGATTTGGATTTTGAAAAATAAGACCTAAGCAGCTAAGCAATTATTGATGAACAGTACTGTGTAAAAAGCCTAAATATGCTGTTTTAATGGAGCCAAGCTCTGAGAATTTTATTTGAGTAAATTGTGGATTTACTGTGAAATAAAGTGTCTCAGAATTGGATCTCTATTTTTTTACTGACAATTTATCTTGAAGAACTATGGAAAAAGCAAGGAAACAGCAAAGGATCTTAGCAGAGCAGGATTTTCTAGGAAAATCTTTGTTCTCTGCCCAAAATTTCCCATATAATTATTTTTATCCTTCTTTAAAGGATAGATTGTATTTTCATCTTCAAGTACAATTTAATGCAAATTTTCTCCCACAAAAATGAGTTAGTTACAGGTGGGTAATTCTATCATGCAATAATAATTTTTTTTTTGAGGGGAAAAAGAGCCTGCAAAAAATCATGTTATTGCACTGTAGCAAGAACATATAATTAATAAAACTGTGAAGTAAAATAGTCTACTGCAGCCCTTAAACCAAATAAATTCATAATAAAAGCATGAAAAATTCTACAAGAAAAGAGCATTAAAATTAATAATTATGTGAAATGTACTTACGGTTCCTGCAGTTTCTTTGTTTAATGAAAACATTTCAAATACCAGTGGCACACTGGAAGATTGACTTGAACTCTCTCTTTTCATTGCTTTGTGGTTAATGACAAACAGGACTTTAACCTTGCCTCCCAGGCTCTATATTACTGCTTTAACTGGCTAAGGAAATACCTGGTATAGTTTAACAGTGCAGTTTCACATGCTTCTATTTCAGCAACATTGTGTAGAGGGTTTCTGTCCTCAGCTGATTTTCCCTGACCCACACCTGTCTCTCTAGTTGTTTTGATACATATCTTTTTAAAGATAGGAAGATAGGTAGAGAGCAGGTTCAGATTAAAATATTCCTCTGCTTTTATCTACTTTTTCAGTGCTATTTTAAATTGAAACCCAGTTTCTTGAGCCAGTTCCTAGGTGCCCCTAGAAACAATTGTGTCAGCACAAGTGAAAGGATGGGGCAGGAGTGAGGGTTCTGAGCAGAGGGAGAGGGAGTTCCTTACTCTGGAATTATCATTGAAAATCATTAGAGACTATGGCTGTATAGCCATCTAAAGCAGAAAAGTAGACTTGGCACCAGAAACTTAGTTTAAAAATATTAGAAAAAGAAGAGAGCAATGGTTAATTCATATGAAGTACAGTAAGATACAATCACATCAATGCACCTGTTTCCCAACAGTTAGCAGAGCATAAAATAAGAGATTAAATATTTCTCTCTCTATATATATATCATCTGGTTGTAGTTGTGCATGAGAACACACATTGCAAGCAGGCGCATGTGCAGGTATCTTTTGTTGCCTCCTGGTTGTGGTGCTTGGCACGGGAACTGAGCGGAGAGGCCTGGAAACAGGCAGTGCAGGTGGCTCCTGATGTAGGAGATGCTGCCAGAGAAGCAGCCTGCTAGAAACGAGGGCTTGGGTGTGGCTTTGATTTAAGATATGCATCTGGATAATTACACTGAGGAAAATATATTCATTTTGGGGAATGGAACTGTGACAAGTTCTGTCAACTCTGATTTTATCTGGATAATTTTTTGAGATAGTGTTTTTAAACAGGGATATAAACTTGTAGAGTGGCCTAACTCCCTTCCCACCTGTAGTCTGCATAATGCAAGCACCCACTCAGAAACACAGAGATATCACTCTTGATCTCCCAAATCAGAATTGAGGATATTTAGATTATAATTATTTTCTGTGGGTTCATATGAAAACCTGATAGGATTTTTACATGAATGGCCTTCTAAAGTTTTAATTATATGTCATTTATTAAGGTTATATTAATTTCTTTCTATCTTGGAAGTAAAAGATTCATTTAATTGGTTTTCAAGGAGCTGTTCAGTTCATTTGCTATCATTATGAGGCATGTATCATCTCCTGTTTAATTATTTTTATTTGAACACAAAAGTTATTGTCTGCTTTCTGTGGTAGCTCCTGTCCTCTTATAGGTGCATGTGTGACTGCTGTAATGGCACTCTTTAAGAGTCAGTAGATTTGTCTTTAAATTTCTATGAGAGTTTGTGTGAACAGGAGTAAGGAACAGAAATCCAACTTGTACTTTTTTAAAGTGCTATTATTTATTTTTAAAAGAATTTATTTGACAAGTCATAGGCTTGGCTAGATCCTGCAAGAATGTTTATGTGAAAGACACCTCTTTTCAGTTTGGCTTTCAGCGTCCCTGGATGCACCAAGCATCCTTTGGAGGATATGTCCCGTGCTGGGACGGCTGGGGCAGCTGCCCTGCCGGCTGGAGGCATGGAAGCAGCAGATCATCCACAGCTGCTCTTTCCAAATCTGTTGGGTGCTCACCATGAGCCCAAAGCTTGCTCAAGTTTTCTCTACCTGCTACTTACCCCTCTGTATCTCCCAGATCTGCCCTCTCTGTTCTGTACTTTGCCAGTGTGTGCCAGGAGTAATGAACATCTGCAACAACCCAGTTCTTTTTGACACTGACCAAGCAAGAGATATTCCCATGAGCTCCAAGCTGGTGGTGGCTGAAAGGGAGGGTGGTCACCCAGCAGAGCTGGGGCACAGGAAGCATCTTAGGTGGAGTAAATGGCTGCTGAGGTAAGAGTGGCTCCAGCCCGGGGTATGGCGTGCAGGGGACAAAGCTGCAGATGATTTGTCCTTGGATGTTCCTTTCCATGTGGGCTAAGCGGGCAGGCAGCCTTCTGTGGGTGATAGGAAAGCTATTGGTGGAGTCATAACATGAGATTTTCTGACAGGTGCTTTCCACAGTGCCACTGTATTATTTCTGCTGCCCGCTGGCCTTAGGGAGGAAATTTCTAATTGCTTACATCCTACCCAGCCCTGTACTGCTCTGGAAGTTTCCTCAGCACTTTTGCTGGGTGCTGTAATCATGTTTACAGTACCTATGCAGCCTATATTTTCTTATGTGAAAGCTATTAGACCTGTTTCAATTCAGTTTGTTTATTTACATGATAATTTTTTTTTCCAGGATTATGCATGTTTTCAATTATACACTAGATTTTTCATCTGTCAGCTCTTTGAACAAAAAATCTCGTTCAAATAGCTCTTAGTCTTTTCTTTAGTCATCAGCAACTCCTATTTTTTTTAACAATTTCCAAATTGGCGAAAAATATGAGTTCAGAACTATTACATTGAAGTCCATCAGTGTTGGTTGGATTCAGTTTTGAATGAGTGAAGACAAACTTTATAATTCCTTGATATAGTGACATGGTAGAAAGTAGCTGATAAATGGCTGTTATTCAGTTCTTTTTAAACACAGAAGAGAGAAATAATTTTCTCTAAATGTACTGCTATTATTATTAAACTATTTAAAAAACAGAATCTCTTCTCCCAAGTTGGAGATGGTACCTCTGCTGGGTTATCGTTTTATGTGCTTATATATGTATGAACTGCAGGTGACTATTCAATAAATCCATTTTTCTTGTCATTAATATTAAAAGATTTCCAACTTCCACTTGCATGCTTTATTTATGATCAAGTTCTTGCAATCAGAAATGTGATCTTTAATAAAATGAAATGTATGTGTCTGATGGAAAGAAGCATTAATCATGCAGAAGGCAACCAATACACATTTATTTCCTTTTGCCATATTGTCACATTGCATTTCTATAGGTTAATCATGATTTGTAAGAAATATGTAAACATATTTTCAAAGGAGTGGCTCTCCTTTAATGCACTGTGAGTCCAAATAAACAAGAATATGTTCTGTTCCCTCTTCTATTCAGAGAGCAGAACAACCCAATGCCCATTTAATTCTGCTCTCCTTCTAAGTATTTCTATTGTCTTGCGTGTTGTGGATTCCAGACTGATAGATGTGAAGTTCCTTAAAGGATACATTTTAAACATCAGTGAAGTGATTCTAATTTTCCATAACCTTACTGAAAATTAGCTTGTTCTTTGCAATAATCATTAGTGCTCCCTTGAATGCCTAGAAATTATTTGTATTGATATTTAATTTATTTACATTATTTCATTGTGATTAATACCCACCTCCTGCGAAACAACTAATTTGCGAGTTTGTTAATATTCTGCTAAAGACAACTTGGGACGTTTATTTAGCATTAACTAGTAAACTCATTTTAGGGCTTCTTCTTTTGGCAAAGAACATTTTCAGAACAATGTTTTCACTGAGTGAACTGCACCATATTTAAATCATACAAATATGAATCACATAAATTTTAAAAGTACCTTCATAGCAGAGCTGTAATATCCAAGAAGGTGTGAATGAAAAATGACGGAAAAAATTCTTTAAATAATTACATTAATTCCTATAGGAATTAATTGCAGCTATCATTATTTTCTTTCGTGCTCGGTGTCACCAACTGCCACTAATCAGTTGAATCTCACAGGTCCACACGAGATGTAAAGTGACCCTCAGAGCCTTCTGTCCCAGGCTCCGTTCGGCACTGTCATGCACAGCTGACTGGTGTTCGCTGTTCAAGAAGCAGAAAAATCTAACAGGCTCAGACCTGTCTTGGCAGTGCAGCTCAGCCCTCAAGTGCTGAGCAGTTTGTGTTACCTGACCAGATGAAAAAAATGAAAATTGACAAAGCAAAGGCATTTAGTGCTGGATGTGTGTGCCGGCCTCAGGGTGGGTAAAACAGCTATCCCATCACGTGTTCCTCCTGCTCGTACAGCTTCGGCCACGTCGTGATGTTCCCAGGATGCTTGATGAAGCTGCAGAAGCCTGGGGTAGTCCTGGTGCTGGAGACCCTGTGGAGCTTTGGCATGGGAATGGTTTTATTGTGCTGAGCATGATCAACATGAACCTGTAGTGCCTAACTTCAGGCACAGGTAAGCCTGAAAGCTTAGGTCCCTGAGATCTTGATGTCTGGAAGACATCTGCTGTGGGTGTGGGCAACTGAGGATCTAAGCTTTGGACTTGGATGCCTACAATGGCAACTGAATCCTATATCCACCTGAATCCCATCCTGAGCCCTCAGTGAGTTGGAAGACTGCTGCTATGGGAAAAGCCCTGAGGACAAGATCCTTAATAGTTGTAGATTGGCATAGTACCACTGAGTGTATTGAAGCTCACATAATTTACACTACAAGAGGATTTGGCCCTCTGTCTTTAGTTGGAGTCTTTAGTCAAATCAGCACATAGCCAGTATTAGAGGTGGCTCATTATGGAGGAGCCATATTCACCCATGTCCTCTCTCTGGGAGGTCTTCCTCGTGTTCCTTCATGATTTCTGTAGCTGTACCAGTGCTGAATAGAGGTCACTGTCACTAGAAAATAAGTTAGTTTTGTAGACTGAAGCTGCACAACAGAAACACTGGTGTATGAGGCTCCTCTCTGGGCTGAGGATTGTGTGTGTTTGGGAGGAGGGATTTGCAAAGCTGTGCAGCTGACCAGGGTGAGTATCTGTGCAATCTAAGGATCTTCTCTTCCTTTCTTTTTATTTTTCTCTCCACATTTATTCATCTCTTCCTTTCTTGTTTACTTAAAGAACAGTCCCTATTCAGCAGCCTATTCAGGATCCATTTAGGACTGTCACTTGGTGAAATACAGAGCTGCAGGCATAGCAGGACAAGCAGAGCTCTTGAATAACTGATGATGGCAAGGCACTATTTGGCAGTGCTAATTGTACACAGGGTATTGTCCAACTGCACCACTCTATTTAATGGCTTGTCATTGTATATATTTTATAACCCTTTGTTAGTCTTGAAAATTTGCTTAGGCTGATATCCAAAACTCAAAGTTGGCACCACAATTTCAGTTGAACTGTGAAAATATTTCAAGACTTTTCTTCATCTCAATAGTGGCTGTGGTAAATTCCCTAGAACTAAGAAAACTCCCAAGTGGTCATCTCAAAATACTTCTGTGTATTGCTTCAAATTACAGACCAGAAGTTTTGCATGATTTTATGCAGTAGATGTACTCACAGAGGAAGGACTCTGGTGAAGTAACTAGTTTACTTCAGAGAAAATCACATAAACCTTTCCCTTCATTTTCCTGTCTTTTGATACTCACTTAAAATAATAATAGCAAAAAAATTCAAAAATGTCAAAGGGCAGGTTAAAAGCAGCCCTGTTTTGAGACTGTTTAGACATATGTGAAAAACAGAGAGTGAATTTGTCCATGCCTTGAATACAAGATAGTTTTGCTTGCGTTTTGCAAGTGATGCTGCTGTTGGAAATTTTATGTGACACTTTCCTTTTGCTGTCAATATCCATCTTCTGTGGCACATACAGCTGACAGTAAACTTGAGTGAGTTGGATACATCATGCCTTTATTTATGAATTTTTTCTTCAACTAGAACTTAATAGTTAAAAGATTTCTACCTTCCCAGCAGCTGGGAGGGTGAGCTTAGTGTAGAAGATTTACTCTTGTTATTGTACTTATGTGGCTTTTTAAATTGGTGTACAATAACTCAAATAAGGCACTTATTAGAGAGGTAGCACTGAGATATCCTGATTTTACTGATAGAACTACAGTGATATAATTATACCAGTGTAGTAATATGAGTACATTTTCTTGCATAAACAAGCCTCAAGTCAAGCCCTTAACATTATTAAATTGTAGTTTTACATTATGAACAGTAATAGTATACAGAGTTTCAGACATTAGAAATATTTAGTTTGTTCACAGGGGGCTAGAACAGGTTTATATCCTGAGAGTGTAATAGTGCTTTTTTTCTTCTAATTTTAAATGTCTCAAGGGAATGGAGCTTTCACTATTTCCATAGAGACACTATTTCACAGCCCATAGATCTTTCTGTCAGGAATATTCACCTTAGAGTCTCTCAATTTTTTTCTTTTTTGCAAGTTTGTTAGCATTTTTAGTTCCCCTGGATAGCTTATATAAGAGAGGTGAAAGAAGAGGAATTAGAGAGAGAGAGAAATTAAAAACACTGAAGTCTGAGGAAGGCTCTAAATTACTTCTCCATTAAAAAAATCACAGCACCACAGACTGAATGTTGCTCTCATCAGCACCTTTAACAGTTTGAGTCCTGTTATGATAAATGTAAACTTAAAAAGATCTTAATGTCAAATGGAGCAGGAATTTTACAAAACCAAGAGAAATTTCATCTAGAGATAAGAGTAAAATATTGCTTTGATTTGATTCGCTCTAGTAGATTTCCTCCATAATCTGATATATCTGCTCTAAACCTCAAGGAATTTGTGCTGGTTTATAGACAGTGAGACCTTGCAATGAAACGGAGAAGTGGGAGTTAACTTTAAAAACACACTGGCTTTCTCCCAGGCAGTGAGTGCTGACAAGTATAACCATATTACTAAAATCACATCAGGAACGTGATATATTAAATAAAAAACATGATCATCTACAGCCAAAGTAGTTTGTATTTTATCCATGAAAAAGCATCGTGTTACATCAATCTGTCCAAAAAAATGGGGCACATCAGAAAACAATGTTAAGAAGGCTTTTAAAACACATCATTGAGATTACAGCACCTTTAAAAATAAACAGCACTGAATACCAACACAGGTAAAATGTCATTGTGAAGCCCAGATCTGAAATTCAACGGCATGCTTTATTGCTTTCCAGTGTGTGATAAAATCTGTTCACCAGATGTACTATCTGTCTCCTGTGTAGCATACTTGAGCATCATCTAGGTCTGAGGCCCATTTATTTCATGTAAATGCCTTTCCTGTGCACACCTTAGGGCACCCTAATTCTCCATTTTATTTCAGGCACTGTACAGGGTACCATCTGGTAGTGTTAAGCTCATCTCATTTTATTGCACTATTGCAGGGGCTATATCCAGCCCTATAGCATTCTTTCAATGAAGAGAGAGTTCAGTTACTGCCAGCTATTTATTTTTGCCAGAAACACTATACACATGCAGAGTTCACATGTATATCAGTCTCACCTGAAATGCAGGTCACTGCTTTTCACCCCACGTGGTTAAAAATAACTAAATAAATGGTAACTTGCTGATATCAGGTACAGCAGCAGTTCTGGCATAGTGTTCTCTTCTTTTAAGAGTAGGAGGTCTTACTCCTCTGAGTAATTATGTCTTTCTAGTATCTCACTTTTATTAGTTCTATTAAAATGAGGAAAAAAATTATATCACACCTTTAAAAAAGCACCTTACAGGAATGGCTTAATATTTAAGGGTAGCAATATACCTCTCAACTGCACTTTGTTACAAACTTCATTTGCTATTTTAGGCACAAATTTACTTCTATAGATCTATACATACTTCTATACTTTCCCACTTGTTTATTCTTGTAAATTACTGCCATTAAAAAGATTGAATTTGAAGTTGAGGTTGTAGAAAACCTCATCCATTTCTAGGTTCTTCTACATTGTCTGCCATTTTTAATCATCTCCCTCCTTTTGAGTCTTTGTCACATATCTTAATGACCTGATTTTTTTTTAATTCCCTTTTGTGCCAGCAATTTTTTGCTCTTGGTTAATGCCACGTAGATATCTAACTACCTGCTTGGGCCTACAAATGAGGGAGTTGGAAGTCTAAGTGCCAATAATTACTCCCATGGTTTTCATGTGCAAAAAGTGAGCCTGGTTTTTCAAACTCAAAATTTTGTTGGCAGTAGGTTTTGAGTATGTCAGGTTTGAAAATGTGATTCTGTTGTTTGCTGTAGAGCCTAATTCTACTTTTCTGTAAACTTTGCTGATTTCAGAATGACTGCATGCCATTAAGGCAGACCAGAATTACCCTTGCTGCTGCAGCTCTACCAGTGTTGGAGAGGAAAAAAACACACCTTAAGTAAATCATGGTGGAAACATGATGTGAAACACATTTAGCACCAAAAAACACATTTAGGTGCCCTGCAACAAAATACACAAGTTTCAGTGTTTCTTAGATGTGTGAAAGAGATTCCATTCTTGATGTCAATGTCAACATGAGTGAAAAAAAATGAACTGTTTTTCTACCCCCAGGCTTTTAAAAAACTATTTAGGTCACATTTTCTTTGCATCTCCTTCCCCTAGTGTTTTCTCCCTAGGCAACATCAGGGCCAGAGTAAGGTTATTTGGATGCAGCATAATGCCTACCCTCCTCCCTCCATCTTTAAAGCTCTGTCTCCTCTTTGAAGCAGTAGTTGGATAGGATATTATCCTTCGAAGAAATATGTGTAAGTGTCACTTGGGAGCAATAGTTGTGTTAGGCAATGCTTCCAGACAGAGCGCAGGCAGTGTAGATTCTCCAGTGATCACAGCAAGGGGTGGCATCTGTCCTTTCTCACCCTGGGCAATAGCAAAGGTTCCCATCTATTGAACGAGAGAAATGCTCCAGGATGGTTTCAGGCTTCCTGCAAACCCTGGCTGATGGTGTTCCACCAACAGCACTCAGTTCATGTGTCACGCTTTTCAGCTGCGACAATCTGAATCATGTGGCTGAATACTCCCAGGAGCTGGACAGTGTCAGTTTTGATCCATCCCCAAACAAGGCAACTGATAAGAGAAGCTGAGGGAGGGGAGCTTTGAAAGTATTCATTTTAGGTAAGTATTTAAGTTACTCAGCTGCCGTTTCCAGTGCTGGAAATTGCTCTCTTTCTATAATCTGCTGCATATGACAAGAAGATGACAGTGAACTGCTTCAGAAAATAGCTTAACTCGTCTCTGATGAGCAGCACCAACACTCCATCATAAAAAAATAATCACTGTTAAATGCATTCTTCCCTTTCTCTTGACTTTCTCAAGTCATTGATTATTAGTAGCCACAGCATGGCACTAATAGTCATGTCTGAAAATCCCACTTTTCAGATAAATAAATTATAACACAATGAAACTTATAAAAGGTGGAATTATGTTCCTTTGTGTGAATTCTGTATGTTTTAAGTACACTGGCAATGACAAATGTAGGTCGATGCATCTGGATTAGCTGTCTGTGTTGATGTAAAGGAGAGGTGAGTGGAAGTAACTCTATCATATATTGTTGTAGGAAGAGTTTGTTTTTCTGTTTTCAGTCACAGCTGAAATCAGGAGTACTGGATTGTGACTACACAAGCTGTGATTCTTAGCAACCAAAGTACCTTTTTCTGATGATTTTTAAATCAGAAGGAGTCTAAAAAAAAACCCAAAAACCTTCATATTTATTTTCGTGGAGACCTCCATCTCCTTTACCTTTCAAGCCATTTCTTCTGTAAAAATGTTAATGATAATCTTACTATGAAAACTAATTTCTCCCCTTCAACTCATCAAACAGGTCATCTTAATCATTCCAAATACATTTATCTGCAAAGAGCTAAATGTCTGAACAAGTCACCATACACCTTAGAGGAGTCAGAGCTCAGAAATTCTGGTAGATAACTGAGTACTGAGATTTTCCATATATCAAGAAGTGATGCTTTAAGGAAGGGAAGAGAACTTGGCAAGGTGTGATAGACAGGTGTGGGTGCAGCAGGGTACCAGACAATATCTGTTGAAGGACTGGAGCCTTAAATATAATTAAGACTGTTCATTTGGCTTAGCAAAAAGAAAACTAATAGATTTTTATTGATAAAAATGCAAATGTGATAATTTGAACTAAAAGGGGAAATGTAATGGCACACACTCATATCTATTACATTTATTTTCCATTAGCAAAATGCTAATTAACCATTAATCATTTGATAATGTATATGTAGCAAAAGCAGCTCAAAATTGTCTAAATAAATAGCAGAGTAGCCAGTCACAGTGAAAAATACCATGCTTCTTTCTAAAGAAAAAAAGTAGAAATCATTGTTTCCCCTCACAGAAATTGCAGCTGTGGCATATGTACAGCCGTGGTTATGGACACTGGGAGTTATGTCCAGGTAGTCAGTCTTTTCCTACAAGTGGCTGCAGTGAGGTGGAAGCAACACTGAAACAGAGTTACCCATCTCTGCAATCAGACAGGGAGAAAACTGTCTTGGGATACACTGGACAGTGGAATTTGAACGCATCACGTTCTTCCCAAGGCTCCCTCTGAGCTGGTTTCCTGGTGCCAGTGACTTCTGCTCTGAGCTAATTTCTGCTCCACTCCCACCCCACGTTTTTGCATTCACAGGCCCCTGGAGTGCTGTGCAGCCAGACCTGCCAGCACTGCCTGTTTATTTCAGTCTCTGGTATGATATTGAAAGTAACATCTCAGCCTGGAAGTATATTAAATGAAGTGTGAATGCAAATTACTACCAAACCATCTTTTCCATTTTACAGAAGGTTCTTGTTTGATTGGTTCATTTTGCAAGACTTAATTCTTGCAGAAGATGGGCTGGGCTAGGCATTTTTCCCATCATAAAAAATCCCTAATAACTACTTCCACATCTGAGACAGTGAAGATTAAAATCAACCATTGTGTAGTGTATGAGAAGTAACTATTTTTCATTGGGATTTTTACTGTACTTTTGGGATTATGATTTCATATTATGCAAATGCATTTTATGAAACCATAACACATAAATGTGTACTATTTTTAATACACATTTGCAGCCTAGCATGTGAAGTCTCCAAAAGAGCCATTCTGGTGTCTTCTCTCATTGTGTATTATGAATAATAAACATAATGTAGTTAGACATATTCTATATTACAGAACAATAATAGTAAAAATTACATCCTGTCATTAATATACATCAACAGCTTGTATCCGCTTAGCTCAAAAAGACATCTCGATGTGAATCCATGTTAAACAAAAAGAAAAAGTTGTCTAATTCACAACAGAACAGGGACTGTTCAGGACAGCTCTGATTGTTGTACTTGGAGGGAGGGATGTTAAACAAAATCCATCTTATTCTTCATTTCTTTCAGCCTCACAGTGGCATTATCTTTGCCACTGCAGTCATTGCCTGCATGCTCGTTCCTATATCATATTTTACATTTATTGTATATATTTATTACATTACATAATCAAATAACCTCAAAATAACTGTTCTTATATTTGTTTCCTAAAGAACTTCAAAGAAGTAACTGGTGTGGGAGCATCCTCACTCCTATTGCAATGCCTTGCCTGTGTGCTAAGCTTTTGACAGCACCAATACAATGCTTATGTTGATGAGAACATTCAGACATGAAACAGGAAGTAATTTAGCAGTTTTTCTACTTCAGTCTGATTTTTGCTCTATAAGTGCAAATAAACCATCCCTGTCAATGTTCCTAAAATAATTCTGTATCAACACTAGCTTGTGATATATAGGTGTGCTCCTATTTCCACTTATTTCATGGATCTCAGACCTGTGCAGAGTATCCATTTTCCAGTAAGCATTAGACAATGTCACACTGGCTATTTTATTCTGCTGTAATGTATAGAAATGCACCTCCCTGCCTCTTACCTGTTACCATTGCTTCCCTGGGGTCGCAGCTGCCAGCCACAAACCTGTGCCAGCATAATAAACCCTGTACTCATCTAGTGTCATTATTCATCCTTCTGATATCCTGGAATGATATCTGGGGCCCTTTATAGGCTTGACAAATCTGAAATTTAATTTGGTTAAACAAACTAAAAAAAGTAAAAAACAAAAAAATTAAAATAAATAAATAAATTTAAAAAGATAGTTGGGGAATGGAGCTATTCTGCTGTTTCCCAGATGAAGTCTTTAATAAGATCACCTTCCAGGTGTTCTGGTACTAAATGAGGCTCATTCTGTCTGGTAGAGCTCTTTCCAGTGTCATCTTGTCCATATAAGCTGAAATTTTACAAAAACTTTGAATGTCTTTTGTAAGCTGAGTTGACCACATGTTCTGGGTATTATTACTTGAATATGGTAGAGATTGAATTAGAACTGCCTTACAACCCTTTATCATAACAAAGGGAAAAGATTAACTTCATAGCACAACTTAGTAGAAAAAGTCAAGAGGAATAAGCTCTAGGAAAACATTACTTGAATTCAAACATCTGTATTTTGAAGATTCCTACAGGTATCAGTTAAAAAATGTTCTATGTCTAGATGGCATTAAGAGCATGCTATTTAAACTTGAGCAGATAAACACTTGAAATTACATCTTCTATATAATGAAATTTTCTTATCAATAAAGCTCTTTTTCTGATTTGGGGTTTTTTTTTCTCCAAATGCAAAAAATATTTCTGAAGGTAATTTCACCAGACATTTGGAGACATTGAAGTGCTTTTCTATCCATATGGTTCTTTATGAATAGGTAATTTTTGTCTATGCTTTACTCAACTGAATATTTATAAGACTGTCTGGTCTCAAAGATGCCTACTAAAAACTGTAATTGCCTTAAAATCACTAACATAAGATTTATTTATTTATCCTTTAAGTTCTTTGTAGCTTATTTCCATTCTTTTCTCCCTCAGTTTTGCCCCCAGTAAAAGCCTAAATTTTTCTAATTTGCTGTGGTATTTTAATTAGACATTTTCTCTTATTTGTTTAAGTAAGCAGTCTTATAAGTTTGAGACTGTTAATCATTCATCCATTTAAAACTCTATTTCTTCATATTGCAAGTTCGAGTCATTGAGGAAAAAAATAAACCTTGCTGTGGAATAGAATTATGCAATGTCATGGACACATTAACATTTGGATCAAAATTTTACATTGTGTCAGCCAGTAAACAGTATAAATGGTTCAGATTTGCAATAAATAATTGTCCATTAATACCTTGGCGTGGTGTAGCAAATTAAAGTCTCACTTCAGTAAGCACAGATGTAGGTAAGAGCTGAGGCCTAAAGAAAGCAACTGCTATGCAGCATTAGAGTAGAAAGAGCATCACGAAGCATTACTGCATCTTTCCAGCAATGAGAATAACGTATACAGATTTAAACAGTAATAGACGAACGTAGGGGGAGGTAGGTTGTAAGTGCAGTTGAGTCTAATCAGGCAAGATTTAGAACCATTTGTTTTAGATGCTCTGGCAGACGCTTCCCTTGCAGAAGATTAAGAGAAGCATTTTAAAATACAGCACTGTGTGCTGTTGCATACGGAACAGAGCCCATAATTCAGGATGATCGGGACATTTGATACTCAGGGACCTCCTGGGTCATTATGTTGGGCCCATTCTGTGGTAGTTAAACAGCCCCAAAAACACTATCTGTATATTTCTTTTGTTAAACTGCCATATTTTCTACCTTGCATGTCGTTGCCAATTGTCTTGAGATTTTCACAAATTTAATTGCTAACTGAAATTTTGTCAGATTGCTTCGGTAACTTCCTGCCCCACAGACTGTGAGCAGATGGTCCTGTATGATCAGTATCTGAAACTCAAAGTTCAGTTTCTCAGTGTGGGTTATTTCTGTGAATGTTTTAACAAGCAGACATGCCACTACTTCAGTGTTGAAATTCTACACAAATAGGAACATGATAATAGATTAATGTAAAAATGTAAATATATATGAACAATTAGGTATTAATAATTATTTAGAGAGCTCCAGTACAAAATATTGTCTCTCAACTGTCTCTAGTGTGGTCCCCCATGAAGCATAATTTGTTGTTACTCCAGTTTTGAGCATGTTTTTTTCTTTTGTGTTACCAACTCAGCCCATAATCCTGTAACACAATCTAGTTTTCCCATACGCTAATGGGAAGGCATTAATCAAAACATTGTTCTCTCTTACATTAACTATAGAGCAATATCTCTTGAGCAATATATTTTTTAGAAGGCCTCTTTGAGACCAGACAGTCTTATAAGTATTTGACTGAGTAAAGCACAGATAAAAATTACCTATTCATAAAGAACCATATGGATAGAAAAGCAATATCTCCTTATTTCTTATATCTCCTATTTCTTTCTCCTTATTCTCCTATATTTTTAATGGTTTATTTGTCCAAGACTGTTTGAGAATGCACCCTCAGTTTAGAGGGCTGCATGTCGCCCGTGGCCTGTGCTTGAATGGCTGAGTAATCTCTCTCATTTTCTTTGGCACTCTGTGTTCATCACCTTGGTGTCTGGAGCATGAGTCAGTGCGTTGATAAGCAAGGTACAAGGACTGTATTTTGTAGATCTGAAGCTGGTCCTGCTAGCTGCACAAGACGAGGGCTTAAAAATCTTCCTCCAGTCCAAACAAAATGTTAATGCTTGCTCTGTGGGAACACAAGAACGATCTGCTTTCTGCCTTGCCTCGAGCAGTGGGACTGTTAAAAGGGTTATAAATGTACCCGTGAGAGAGCCAGTGCCTCTGCGCTTGGGAGTTCCTTGGATAGGCTTGAGAGCTTCTTCCTTAGCTCCTCTAGCAGTGTTGTAGCTCTTCTCCAAACCTCAAAGGCTATTAATAAAAACCTGAAAATCATCCAATAAACTCATATCACTCCTTGGAACACTAAGACCTCCTTAACTTCCAGTGATTTGCTCCCTTTGTGCAGCATACTCTGTTGACTTGAGTCCTTGCATAGTTACTGTGAAATAATGCGTGTTATTACACAGTGATCCACAGAGCAACTTCACTGGGAGCAGTGGTGATTACGGAGTAAATGGTGTTGATCATCCTGTGCTATTGTTTGGGAACTCGGTAATTATTCCAGCTAACCTGTGCAAACCAAAGTCTCTTGATAATTTTTCTCTTCCTCCCTTCTTGCAACAATTGCCAGTTAGAACACTGATGGCTTCTCAGCAGGGTATGTGGGTCCAAGCCTGCCAGAGCAATGCATTGCTTTCTATATGCAACCCTTATTTTTAATGTTCTCAGTAGAAAACTGTTTACAGGGACAGAGGTTGAATTTGTCTGCGTGAACTGCTGTACCTCCATTTTTATCTTATTGAAATGGAGCTTAATATTACATTGAACAGACTTCACTCCCACCCAGTTGTGTAGGGGCTTCTGAAATGAATTAGGCACCTTGAGTTCACCCCCACTCTTATAAGTTATGAATTTTGAACAAGAGAGATGTAAGTTTGGTGAAACAGTGAAAGATCTAGAGCAGGATTTGAAGAAGGCTGTGGCTAAGGCATCCCATAGCAATCAAAATACAGCAAGAAGCCACAGTCAATGGAGTATTTGTTCTGTGGCCAGAGAATGCAAGTCACCAGAGACAAGGTGGGATTTTTTTGCATAAACAGTAAAGTCTAGGTATCCATAGTGTAACAGAAAAATGCTAGGAACATGACAAGACCTGACATGATTTTCTTTAGTACTGGCCTGAGTTGCATGCTAGAATACAAAGAATAAATTACATGATACGTAACCAGCTCCCATCAGTGCTCTGGCAACCTGTGAAGCACTATTTAGGCATGCCTTTCCAGTGACACTCCTTCTGGCTCCAATATATCACAGAGCAAATGCAACATAAAGAAATGCACATATCAATGTGCACAGTATCATCCCGGTGCAGAACTTTTCACAGTTAATTAAAAAAATCAAATATAAGCAGTCCGTCTCCTTACTAAACTAATTAAAAATATAAATACAATAAGCCCTGACTGAGTTTTTGACAGGTCATTAAAAGACACAAAATTGAGTCAAGTACAAGGACTAGTTTCAATACATAACAGAGTGAAATTATGAAATAAAATGTTGAGGCTGAAGTTAAATTAACACTCATTTTGTTTCCTTGTTTCTCACCCTGATGTCAGTGTCTGAATTTACACACTGCAGTTGTCCAAAGGTAAAGGCCCAGGCAGTTCACTCTGTGAAGTCAAATATACCATTTACTGTTTTCTTCTGGCTTTTAAATCTGCATCCCTGGGCAGCGTTACCAGCTGTGGTATTCCATGTGGTGCCTTTTTGACTACAAATTTTGACATAATAATTTTCAATCCTCTGAAATTTTTTTTGCCATAAATATATACTCTCACCACTACAAGTATAGCCTTTAGAAATAACATTTTTCAGAAGTGGATCTGTGCTTTTGGTGGATCAGCTTAGGGTTTCCAAGCAGGGCTAAGATCTAGAAAGCATGTTCCTAGTAGGAGCTTTAATAGTGTGTGATGTGGCTGCACTAGGCTGTCATCCTGGCATTCCCTTTCTTTCACATGGAAATCCCAGTCCTGAAGATGATACCCATGGTGTGTGCAGCTTAGTTCGTAGCCATGCTCTTTCCAAGGGCAAATAGATATTTCACTTGATGAATTAGAATAGATCTGACTCCAGAAGGTTAGTTTGGTGCTTGGCTGTAAAATGCCCTTCTCCTGTTACATTGGCAGTGTGAGGAGTTCTCCAAAATAACTAAAAAACCCCCAAACAACCCCAAAAAAGCATAGGTGTAGCCACTGTTAATATTTTCCTGTTGACCTTGTTTTATTAACAGCATAAAAAATGTTCCAAATATCTTTAAATTTCCTTTGAACTCCCTTTTAGGGGAGCTTCAGGAATATTCCCTGTATTGTTTGGAGAAAAGTGGGGGATGACATTGCTTTTTGAATGAAAATGCTGCTTCCTAGCATGCTGCAACTTCCATTTACTGATATCCCACATATATTTACTTGTATACAACATCCTAGAACAGTGGGTAATATAGTTTTCAGCTGAATTGATTTCCAACACAATTTGGCCTGCCTATAAATTGGCACAAGCTCAGTTTTTATGGATCTGGACTTGAAGGATCTTATTTCCTGGTGCTAGGAAAGGAGACAGGGATCAGAGCTGTGGTTCTCGCGTGGTGTAAGAGCCTCTATGCTGAGCCACAAGGATGAGGGAGTATCCCAACGGGAGGTTTACCAAAGGATGTAGGAGTTTCTGCCTCATGGCTTGTCTGCTTCAGGAGTTCCCCTGCAGCGAGCAAAACGTGAACCTAGCACAGGGTTTTGTAACACCCCTTGGACAAGCTGCCCAAGGAACTGCTGCGAAGCAGATGAAATGTTATAGAGTCACATTCTTGCTTATTGCTGATTCCCACTATGCAAAAGTGCCCCCAAATCTCTTTCCCCAGCACTGAGCCCCCCAGCCCGAAGGAGTCAGGGCTATTGACAGTTGTCCTTGCTGCTGTGGCCTTTAGGTCTGTGCTTATGCGTGTGTATGCTTCAAGAAGCCAGAATCCTGCACCAACCTGTGTCTTGAAAAAAGTGATTAATGCCTAGAAAATATCTTAGTCAAAAAGTTTAGACATGGTTTTTATAACTTAGTTAATGGTCTACAGGAGAGGCCTGAGAAAACATGGCAAATGTATTAATGCCAGATCTTCCTCATTCTCTATTCTTTTCTACCGCCTCTACATCAGATGAGACTCCTTTTTATCCCTAGCATTAAGTTTTTATCACTTTACTAAAATACTATAAATCAATAAAATAGGGCAGAAAATTGCTTTCTTACATCATTGCACCAACATGCCGCTTGTATGGTCTGGAATGACAATGAGACATCCATCTTTCTGTGGAAAAAAAGCCAGTTCCCAGTACAAAGTGCCAAGTCGTATATTGCTAAAAAAATTACAGACCAAACATTAGCCTCTGCTGAGATGAGAAATGCCTACTTTCCCTTTCTAATCTTTTGAAGATCAAGAGAAAATTCTAATTCTCTAAACACAAAATATTATTAATAAAGTGATATTCATATTCTATCCTAAAACCCCCTTCCTAACCATTCCTCTTCCTGCTAATATTTGTTTGATTCTCATGCCAAGATCTATGAAGACCTCTTTTTTTTTCTTTTTTTTTTTTCTTTTTTTTAATTTTTAAATATACTCACTAGGGGGGATGCTCATAAAATTCAGCCTCAGCCACAATCTGGACTATGGTCTGCCAAGCTCCACATAAATAAATCATCAAGTCATTTTGGCATCTTCTGGGCCAGGAGGAATATCTTCGGGGTAGATTTAAAGAGACATTAACCTGTAAAGTATTTCCTTTGTGGAGAAAACTAAGCAGTAGCTTAAAAGCTGTTTTGAGTTTCAGATACAGAAATTTTTACAGGTAACCAGCCCAACAAAATATGATGAAGCACTTTTTAATTCCAAAATTACAACTGTGTTAGTTAATTTTCCCTGCTGCTATTCGAGCAGAAATTAAATCAAATACCTAAGGCCTCAGGGTACTGTGAGCGGGTGGTACTGGAGATGCCGATTTTGTGCTGAAATGTCTGCAGAACACACAGCAAGTGGCCATTTGAGATTTTCTCTTAGCAATCTGAATGCTGAAACAGGGGTAAAGCAGCCAAACATTTCTTGGCTTTGCAGTTTCTAAACACTGAGACACAAGACAGCTCCAGCTCTGGAAGGGAAGCTGGAGTTGGCCTGGCAGTGTGTTGACCTGTCAGCTGGAGGCTGCTCGTCCGTCTCTCCCTCCCTTACATCGTGGGGAAACAAAACCTCAGCTCAAAGAGAGCAACTCTGTCCTGCAAGGGCCCTGGCAGGGGTGGCCAGTCGGGCAGGAGCACTGGGAAGAACTTGTGCCCTGCAGCTCAGGCTCAGAGCCGAGTCCTGGTCGTGGGACCTCCATGCTGGCTGGGAATGATCTCTGTAGCTGGCTCCGAAGCAGAGCTTTGTTCACCTACCCCGTGTGGCAGGCATCTAAAACAAGGACATGTACATCAGATAATAATCTGGAGAAAGCAAGCTGTAGCTGGTTTGTCAACGGGAGGCCTTGGGCCATAGTCCTATCTGCCATTCACAGGTCACTGAAATCAATGGAGTTGTGTCTGCAATTACACCACAGGGAATCTTTTATTTGGACTGTGGGAAGTTACGGAACAGTAACAACATGGAGGAAAATTGCCTTATTTTTAGGTTTTGTTAAAATCCCCAACTTGGACCAGGCTCATTGACAGATTCTAAATTGTCATTGGTTCCTGAGACTATTGGAGAGGTTTGGATGGGCAGCAGGAGAAATCAGGCAAAAATTAATGTCTTCAGCTGGGTTTTCTGAATGTCCCTACATTCATAAGAACTGGAGACAGACAGGAGGAGTTTGAGTTTCCTGAGATCATTTGGAGAGTGAAACAAGCATTTACGGGTGCATAAAGATTGTGCTTATGGTGGAACCAGAAATGAAGTGACAAATCTAGAGTGGCATCCATGTGCAGATCAGAGCTGCAGCTGGACCACTGACTACATGAAGGAAATTCCCCACCTGTCTTTTAACTTCTGAAATGTAGAGGAGAGACTTAGCTGTAAAAAATTTGAAATTTAGGAATGGTCTTAGGAGTTGTGGTTTGGCCCACTGTAAGTAATAATAACCTCCTGAGGAAAATTGAAAGCTGAAAGCCAAACTAAAAATCCAAGGAGTTTCAGCTCATGTCTTCTCACAAAAATATTGTACTTAAACACTTACCACCAACAATAATGACTAGAGGTGCTCTTTTAAATATCATTTACCTATTTTGAGTTGTCTAACAATACTGAAAAAGCAAAGTGGAAAGAACAATCAGTTTCTCTTTTGGGTTACTCTGAAATTAAATCTTTGGGGTTTGGAACAGTGACACAAAGTATTTAACATACATGCTGTTGGTACCATATTCTTTGTATGTACTTCTGAATTGGAAAGAGGCACTCAGAAATACAAGCCAGGCAGTTACAGGTTAAGGATCATTTACATAAATTAGCAAATTTGCAAATGAATTCATCTACTGAAAAGTAAGACACGGGACACTGCATTTTAATAATTGACATTCCACATGAAATGCAATGTTCTTGAGGAGGAAATTGAGCTCCAGGTTGCTATTAGAACCAGCGGAGCAGCAAGAGCTGGAAAGAAATGCCATCTCATATTATGTGAGTTACTGCTCCTGCATAACAACTATCTTCTGTTCTGATAGACTTTATTTTAATAAAACTAGTACTAGGATTCTTACAGAGGTAAAATTCCATCATCTACAACACTGGTCAGGAAAGAAAAATGCAAGAAATCTTTGTGATCTTGTCTAACAGTCAGCTAGTGATTCATTGTACTCTGAAGTAACCTTTTTTCTGTTTTATTTGGCAGCCAAATCTCCTTACTATTCAGTTATACCAAGTAGTAACAATCTTACCCCAAAGTATGCAACACTGACAGAAAATTATAAACTATCTAATTTTTTTATTCCCTGTCACAACATAGGTTAAATTGCAAAATAAAGATAAGTGATCCACTTAGCTGCTTCCTGCTGTCCTGATCAGTTTAAGAACACATTATGTTACAAATATTGTTCTTGATACAAAAGTAATGACTTTCATAAGGTGCTAGTCAGTCATTCAAAGTCACAATACTTCCATTATATGCCATAAATATAAATTATATGCTTAAAGGGAGCTGAAAGCAAATCTGTCCCTAGTAATGTTTCTTAGTACACTTTAAAGATTAATTTAAAGTGAACCAAATAATTCTCTCAGTGATACAGTTTTTCCAAAATCACGTAGAATAAGTGTGTCATTTCAGTGAATGCCAATAAAATTTCTCCTCCTGTGATATTCCTAAATACTGATTGTCCTTAATCTGGCTACTACTCTGACATCATTCGTAGGGAGTACTGTGCTAAACTTCCCGAGCTGGAAAGATAAAGCAACAAACTATTACTACTTGCAAACAGTGTTTGACATTTGGTTATCCTTACACTCTTTTTAACTTCTGTTTTTTTACAATTTATTGCAGCAACGTGGGCAAGTCAACTAGGTTCTCTCCCCCTTCATTTCCCTCACTTTTTTTAGGAACCTGAGACATTTTAATTCCTGAATAGGTTGAGAAGCCCCTCCAAATGAATCAGCTGCATTAATAATATATCTTTATCAAATTATTCAGCGGTTTGAAATACAGACAGTAAGATTCTTATCTATAATGGGCTCAGACTCAATAAATGGGTAGGCTGACATCCTTTCTCCTCAGTATTTTGACACACACTGTTGTGCATATGTACGTACAGGTAGAGCAGAGACACAGGTTGCAATCGTGCCCTGATAAGGAAAATTCGCTCACCTCACTGGCACAGGAGCAAATTTATGTAACTCTCATGCCCTTTGGTATGAGGTCTTACTGAGAGGTACTCTCCTGTACTGATTAACAGAATGAATGAAGAAAGTTTCAATTTTTAACTTCATTTGTCATGACATAAAAATAACTGTCACATATTAATGGGATATGTGGTGGAATATTTTACAAGAAGAAAAAAGACAGCTCTTGGACATTTTTCCCAACTCAGAATATTCTCTCCCCACCAAAGCAGCGCTGTAACCTAGGTCAGGTAGTCCCCTGTGTTGTACCCTATGCAGAGCAGTCAATAGGCTTTGCAGAAGTCCATGGCTTCACCACAGACTTTACCTTTAAGAATGCAGTAACGGGGTAAATGCTTTTCTCCAGGATGTCACTGATGGATCTGAGCAGCTTTTCATGTATGCGTGCTGCAAACTCTTTATATTTTTACATTCTAATAACAGTGAACAGCATAAATTATCTCTAATTCTTGATTCTGCAAGGAAGCAGCCATCTGGTCTAATACCACTGTGACAGTGATATAGGACTGAACACTCTGTGCTTGGTCTGCTGCACAGAAAAGGACAATAGGACATATTTTAAAATGTCAGGATACATCAGAACCATATTCAGGAAAGTTTGCATTTATGAAAATTGATAGTATTGGAGATATATCATGATGCAGATCTAATCACGGCTGCTGGTATGGTGAATTAAATTAAGAGCTGATTTGAATTTTTCTAATTAAAGATGTGTTATTCCTTCTCTCCTCATGTTTTCTATTTTGGTAAAAGAAGCTTATTAAACAATTTTCAGGAAAGTATTGTGATTCAAAGAGTTAAGGTTTTAGGAAAAAAACCCCAAACCCTGGTGTCAGTGGTAGTTTGAAGTGTCAGTGCAGTATCAATGGGCATTGTTTGTATTCCAAAATCACTGCTGATGTTTGCATAATTATTATTGTAGATAGACTTGGCAATAAGCATATCCAGGTACAGCAGGGTAGGATGGCATGTAGGCACAGCAGCTTAGCAGAGCTAGGAGAGAGCCTGCTTCCAATGCCTAAAGCACAAGCACTAAAAATAAAGGAAGGGCAAAAAGAAAAAGAAATTTGTCATGTGTGGGAGTGAGCACACTTTAAAGGTAAGCTAACGTAAATTGCATCAAAACCTATCAACTCATGGTTTGCCCCAACAAATTCATTTCAGCTTTGCTGTAGTACTTAGAAAAATAAGTAGCTTGTTTATGTAACGTTTTTAATAATGCCAGATATTTTTCAAGGCTCCAAGACATCAGGAATTTAAGAGCATAATTTATATGCATCACATAGAAGGTATTTTCATTATTAGCCTTAATGGTTTTAAGAAATTTACTGCATTAGTTTAAAAATAAGCATGAATATTTTTTTTCACGGTATGAATAGTTGTTAACTTACAGAGGTCAAAGAGTTAAATATTGTAATGAGATTTTTAAAGGGACTTCTTAATTTTATGACCAATAATGTAATTTGTAATTTTACGTACTAGGAGGAACCATCAAATTCATACTCCAGGGTGTTAGCTGATCACAGGGATAGGAAACAGTCGCCTCATCCCTTTTTGCCTTGCAGGACATTGCATAATTAGCCAGCTGTTTTCTTTGAGACACCTAACCCAGAGCACTGGCAAAAGCAGACTTCTGAGCTTGTAGGGTAATTGATCCAACCTGGCCTGGTTTTTATACTCGCTTGTTTACTCTTAGAACATATATTCTTCAGATCAAGGATGGGGCATTTTGAAGTCTTTCATTTTGTTTTCTGCTTGCAAGCATTCCAGAGGTCTACATTACAGGAGTCCTTTCAGAAAGTGGTCCTTCTGTAGCTTTTGCCAGCATATTTAGCAGTTAGAATTGTCCGGTGCTGTGCCTGCCTTTTGGGCTGTATATAGAGAAATACTGCTTGCAGGGTGCTGTTCTTACAGAGGCTGTATGCCAGTGTTGCTAACTCAGGTTGCTAAATGTTAAGGCATGCTTGTATTGTTCAACCCATCTTGGCAGCTCACCTTCCTGCTACCATAACATCTCAGAGGGGCTGGAATGCTGCTTTCAGGAGCACTTTCTTAGAGGCAAATGCAAACGTAATATTATTGATGAAGGAGGAAGTAGACATAAACAAAAGCAAAGGAGAGTGAACTTATCCCAGCTTCTGCTTTTGCAGGGACCATCTCCAGTCATACTTCTGCTTCACAGTATCAGAAACTGTCATATATATATATATTGTAGGCAAAGAGGGCACACCTTCAGAGGCAAGCGTGGAAAAGTGTGTAAAGATAGACCTGTCATCATTTTGCATACCACATTTTTGAGCAAAAATGCAAGTTCTGGATAGGATCTTGCATTTTATGTGAAGGAAAGGGTAAATGGAAATGTTCAGCATGAGTAGTTAGAGGTTTCCCAAAGCTGAACAGGAAACAAATTGATTTATCTTTGTTTAAAACTTCTTACCAGAGTTTGAGGGAAGAATAAAAAAGCAATGTTACCTTACAGTCACGATAAAGTTTCTGCATGATAAAGTTTCATTTTCCCTGTTAACTTTCAGATAGATCATGTGTAAGTTTCTAAAGATTATTTCCTAGGGGGATTTCTTCTGTTACCCTCCCAACTGGTTGTAATCTTTTAAATTCACACAAACAATGAGAAAGCTTATGAATTCAGTTATTCTATGCTTTATCGTTACTCTATGCCTTATCGTTACTCTATGCCTTAAACATATGCCAAGAAGACAACTAACCCACTGGTCTTCACTCTTTTGTTGCTTTGCTGTTTCAGAACCAAAATAAAATCTAATCAAATCTGTCAGGATCCATGAAATCCTAAGCTCAAGCTACTTCCTCTTTCTGGCAGAAAAATCAAAAGCAATACTAGTTCTCCAAAGCCCTATCAACTGGTTTCAATACAAAAAGTTAAAAACTACTATCTCAGAAGCTAGGAGACAGAAATTGGATAAGAACTTGTGCTCGTCTCTCTGTGTATATTCTTTGATACAGCCATCAGTGTCCTGTATGTATACTGAAATCAAGTTTTGAAAAATCTGTGAGTTTTGAGTTTCTTTCCTCCTCCCATATTTTACACAAGGATCCTTTGTGACTAGTCAGTGCACCAAAGTCATGCCTGAGCTTTCCTAGGTCGCTGTTGCCACAGAGAGTCATAGGGGAAGCCATGGTCACCTTCTCGTGCTGTCTTTGCTGTTTTCTGACCACTCTGTGAAATACCCTTTCGAAATACTGAACTAGCAGAAAACTAGCTTGAGAAGAAAAACTGCGCCTTTTAATTCATTTTGTGAACTGAGTGAGGTTACAGAACAAAAATAGGTGGGGGGTGGAACTGGGAGAAATTAGTGAGTTGTACAAATGTCTTTGTTGACAATAAGTTTCATCATTTCAGCCATAGTGTTTAGCATGACCCAAGGTGTCTGGAAATGGAGAAAAGTGGTTACTGTTAAATGGCATTACTTTTAAGATTTGGGCTTTGATCATACCAGGTTTCTTCAGACAAAGAAGGTTGTTGCTGGTCAGATGAGATCCCTGCCTTCCCTTTCCTCTTTTCCCTTGAAAAGCCAAAGCCTGTTATATCAGTGTCTACCTGCACCCTGTGCTGAGCTCCCATTCAGGCAGAGAGGCAGTGAAGGTGCAACAGTGAGCGTTACCTTCAAATGAGATATCAAGTCAGGGTCTTGACTCTAGATAGACTCAAACCATGTCTGGACCAAGATTTGTGTTAATCAGACTCAGGAAATGCTAATGAGAGTTAACAACAGAGGTCCTGCTAACAGGTTGCTGTGTAACTGGAGAAATCTCTGTTATTTGTTGTCTTATCAGAACAATTCTACATCTGAATAGAAACTGTAGTTGTTCCTCAGCACAAGTTCATGGATGGTAATGAACTAAAAGCTGGCTGTCTTTTTCTAGTCTGCAGAGTGCAAAATAGGTTTTATGTGCAATTAATTAGAATTTCTATTGCTTTTGTTGCAGAAATTCAAAGCATGGCCCACATAAAAAAGGAGTTGTTGAGTAATTTGTGTAGTCTGTATATTATAGGGGGAATTTCAAAATCTCTTTGAAAAGCCATCACTGTATTAGTCGGAATATTCATTCTCATTTGTTATTTCTGTCATAGAAACATGACAAGAAAGACAAAGAAAGAAGGAAGGAAAAGAAAGAGGGAATCAAAGAAAGAAAGAGAGGCAAAGACAGAGAGGGGTGAAAGACAGTTTCCAATATACTTTCTGGCAGAGTTTTCACTGAAGGACTCATTAGAGTATCAGAGGATGGATGTAGGGGATAATTACCTAAGAACAAGCCAAATGCCACAACATTACTGTAAGCCCAAGGAAGAAGGTTATGAAACACTGTGGGCATCTACACACATCAGGACAACCAAGAAGGGGTTTTGAATCAGAAATACAAATGGTACGGTTTTTTATGATACCCTGTTGTCCTGCTAGCAAGTGCTTTATGGTCCATCAATCAGTCATTCAAGTAGTCAAAATCTTTAACCACATAAAAATCTATTGAGAACAAGTTTTATTTACAATGGTGACCTGGCCAAGAAAACTCACAAACAGCAATATGTAACATCACTACAGACATACAATCACTGTTGTATATTACTAGAAAGCTCCCAAACATATCATGAGGCATAAATCAATTATATAAAATACCACAAACATCAAATAAACCAATAAAAAAGGGAAGGTCATAACACAACCAGACATGTCATGAATAACCGCCACAAATATCAGCCAGTGTTTCATCCACGGTATGAATAAAAACCCAGAAGATATACAAGCAATTTTTTTTAGATCCTTTTGTGTTCTGTTAAAAATGTGTTACTGTCTTTTGATGTTGTGTATTTTACAACATTAGTCCACTTATATTTCACTAAAGGCATAAGTTACTTTTAAAGTCTATGTTCATTAAAATTGGGAGGGGTTTTTTGTTATATGTGCATTTTAGCATGTATGTTTTGACAATTCATTGCACATATTTTTGAGCTTGCTTATAATTGGTAATACTTTGCATTTAGTAATATAGTTCACATATTATTATAGTTTGGTATACTTAAAGTAATCAGACATAGAACACAGTGGGAGGCATAGTTTGGTATCATTGTCATTGTCATGTGTGTGTGTCCCCTCCACCCCTGCCCTGGATTATGAACATAATTCAAAAGCCACTTAGATTTGAAGAACACTGCCTCCACGTTGTCAACATCTCTTAGAATGTGCACCACTATTTGTATATTGGCAACAAAGAACACATATAAAACCATCATTAAACTTGGTCTTCAGAGAGCTGAGAATTACAGAACAATATATCCATAATGATAAATTGTGATGATTGCAATCAATCCGTTTTGAACTGCCAGATCACAAATTTCTTAGTGTATATATCTGTATGTCTTATTCCCAGAAGTCCATGTTAAAAGGTGTCCTATTCCTCTGTACTCACAACTCCAATATACATCTATATTTTTGCAAGTATCACAAGAGTTTAATCTTCACAAATTCTGGTTTATTTGATGGTGTTTGACACATGGATTTTCAGGTTGCATTCAAAGTAGCTGTCTCATCTGTTTGAATGAAATGTTATTAAATAAATAATACAGAATATGCTAAGTCCTACCCTCTGCTTAGTACTCACAAATATTCAGCATAAGTGTATTGTAAATAAGCTTTACCTCCAATCAAAGTCAACAGAGAATTAAATAGTGATTCTCATCAGATTCTGTTCTCAAAAGGAACATCTATGAGAAGCTCATAGCTTACAGCGTGCTGATGATATTGTTCACCATTTACACTGCAGTGGTGTTCAGCTGGTGAGACATCAGCTAAATAGACCTGTCTGGTAACTTGGAAACAAAAGCATTTTATTGCTGAAAACCAGATTTGCATTTAAAACTTCTTTATAGCTAAACTGAATGTAATTGAATGGAGAAAGTGGGTGAAAACATTTGGTTTATTTATATTTATCCTCTTCAAGACATGAAGTTTTTTTCTGAAACTCAGAAGGAATAGATCATGCAGACTGTATTCTATATCCCTTGTTTTTAAACTGGTGATATTGGCTGAAAATCAGACCACCATCATTTCAGATTAGTCATTTTTGCTTCATTGATAACATATGCACTTAGAAGCAAGTTCTGCACATTAAAAAAAAAAAAAAAATCCAACCCTGCTATACATGCATTTTTCAGATATAGACCCAGCTACGATATGCTAACACCAAGCAATTTGTTTTGCAGCATGTCACATAATTCTCTTTTTTTTACACCCAATATCTATGATTAAGAAATGTAATACATACTAAGAAAGTCTTAGATAATTTACACTATGCATTAAAGTGTTTTGCATGAGAATATAGTATGATGCAGACAGCAGAAGAATTATGTCTTTCATTAAAAGGTTCGCAACTCAGTGTGCTATGATATAACTATAGCAGTTTTTCTGTCTCAGTGAAGGTTTTTTATTTTAAACACTGCCTTGAAGACCAAGGGATGCATATGCAATAGCACTATTTTGGCTATATGTTTTAACTTAATATCACTTCTTAGTAATTACACACTGTCAGTTTACCTGCTGTCCCAGGGTTATGGGTGAACAGCTATGCTGTCACTGTTCTTCATCTCGCTGAATCTTGAAATAAGCAGTAAAATAAGATGGCATTTTTTTCATTATTTAACATTTTTTTAAAATCCTTGTTCAAAGCCTATTTGTAGCAGTTCAGCAAAAATGATATACATTAAGGTCAGGATTAAAAGAAAACCAATTACATGGAAGAAATATTATTTTCGACGTAGATCTTTTATGCGCAAATTAGGGTTTGTATTTGCTGTAAAGCACAAAAGGACAACTTGCAAGGATGCCAAGTAGGCTTTGGATGCATTCAGCATTTCTGTTTCTTGGGGAATTTAATCAGGGGAGAGGAATGTATTTCACAAGAAGGGTTGTGTTCAGGGTAAACCATGTCATTGTTCAGCATGTTTTGTTCTATCCGGAAAAAACTTTTTTGGTGTAGACCAGCAGCTTGGAAGCTTCTCCAGCTTGGAGTAATCTCCAAATACAGCAGTGTGTGCGTAGGCTATTCAGCATCCTATTCTTACCTTCACTGTGTTGCTGACAGAATAAATGACAGGTCTAAGCTGATGCAGCATTTTGATGTTTCTAAATATAAGAATGGTTTGCAGGACAGAAAAGGTTTCAGCTCTTTGCTTTTCAGGGCCTGTTTCAGAGGTGCTACAAACCATGTTTACAGCCTTACAAGTGTCTTCCATCTCTCCCTTCCACTGAAGTTAAGAACAACCTGCTGTGATGGTTTCTACCTGTTTTCCCTTTATTACATTGTCCTCTCATCACTCATCTCCTCAATTTTGTATTCACTGGTTCTTCATATCTTTACACTAAATATTTGCTTGGAATGTGTAGCTATGAAGCTGTTCTTCCTTTTGAGGTCAAAACCCTGCTGCTTTTTTTTTTCAGGGAACAAAACATGGATTGTACTACTTTGTAGCATCCAGACATCATAGCCTTACCTCAGTGTATAGATCAGTGTAATCGGTAGTTGTTTCAGACCTTCCTCAGCATCATCAAGGTCTAAGCATCTACAACATCGGGGCTAATAGGGGATATTTTCTTCCCTGCTCAGAACAGTATGACTATTGTTTCATTTTTGCTGCTTTAAACATAAAATATATTTGAGTTTCTCATCCAAATAAGAATGGTAATACCTATATAAGAATGGTGACTATAAAATAAAATGCAGGAGATTGAGTTTCACTTTGTAGTAATTAATATTAGCTGATATAATAACTAATACCATTTTAGCTAAGTAGTAAAAAAGACTGTAATATGTTGCACTCAAACATAGCTTCTCTATTATGCTGTTTCTGACCAATATAACATATATACTTAATAAATCCAAGGCATCAAAAGGACTTTTTCCATAAGATACTCTGTTAGTATATGGGCTTTAGTTACATTTTTCAAGCTGTAGTTAAAAACAAATTGAAGAAACAATAAATCTTTTGTTGTTTGGCCAGAGCTTACTTGTACTTTGGTGGAGAAGAATAATAATGTTCTCCCTTGAGTGCAAAGCAGCCAACACTGAGGGTCTGTATATCCTCCCAAGACCTTGCTTATAAAGGCAAAAATACTCAGCATGGCTTGTCCTGCACTGACTCTTCACCTTAAAGAAGTGGTATTTCTTCCACCTCCTCCTGCCCACAGTCTGTGGCAGGTTGGAGTCACAGCCCTCAGGACTTTGGCAGCGGTGTGTTCCCAGAGCAGAGGAGAAAACCTCGAGGGACATAGAGCTATAACATCCCACACAGTGTGCTCAGATTAATGGTAACAATATGCAGATTTTTGACGACTTTAATGGCTTTTAATCTAACAGAGCGCTCAGTTCAATGGTACCATGCATCAAGACACAAGTGGTATAGTGCTATTTTGGTCTCTTTCTTCCTGCTAACTGAGCTGAATTCCTGACCCTTGTAGTGAGGTCCATGACCCTCACTTGCTGCCTAGTTAATAATTTGCTGCATGAATTACAAACCATCTCCCAAATGCTCTGGAGATCTGAAAAAGTGAGAGTGACACTGATTCACTTTTGGAAAATGTGATGCATTGAGCTATGAATGAAAGTTGTTACTATGGCAATTGGTGTGTCCTGGGGGCAGGTGAACTTGCAATGGGCCGTTGCTACTCTTCAAGGAATAGCCATGTGGAAATTTATTTATTTCATATCCAGTTGGCTCAAATGAATACTAAATCTTCAGTCTGGTTGATCATCCTTCAGCTCAGATGTTTGGAAGATGTGAGCCACATCTGATACTTCATCTATTATAATTCTCCCAAGACCATGGCTCCAGACCAGGGCTGTACCTGAAATCATTGATCAAAAATTAGGAATTTAAATTAAGGTCAACCAAAGGAAAACTCCTCCTGGATCTTCTTGGGTTCGTGTCTACCACACAATGTCTTAGTGATGCCATGTGTCTTGCTCTGCAGCAAATTTGCACAGGGTCAATAACTCTTATGTGCTGTGACTTTCAGCACTAAAGATTGCTCACAGCAAAAGTCACTGGCAGATGAATTTTGAATGTGTGAAGTACTACATGCTATTAATCACTCCTCCCCTCTCTTGCCAAATTAACCATCTAAAATGGGCAGACAAATTTATTGGAAACTTCTTATTTTAATACCCCTGGGACATGGCAACCCTGGATGTACGTACAGATTGGGAAGTGAGAGGCTGGAGAGCAACACTGGGAGCAAAGGGAGCCTGGGGGTCCTGATCGGTGGTGGATATGAGTCAGCAGTGCCCTGGTAGCCAGGAGGGGCAACCGTGTCCTGGGGGCATCAGGCACAGCATCACCAGCCAGGCAAGGGAGGGGATTGTCCTGCTCTGCTTTGCACTGGGGCAGTCTCACCTCGAGAGTTGGGGGCGGTTTGGGGCATCACAATATAAAAAAGATATTAAGCTATTAGGGAGTGTCCAAAGGAGGGAAATGAGGATGGTGAAGGGCCTTGAAGAGAAGCCATACTGGAGGAGCAGCTGAAGTTTCTTGGTCTGTTCAGCCTGGAGAGGACGAGACTGAGGGAAGACCTCATTGCAGTCTAGAACTTCCTCGTGAGGGGAGGAGGAGGGGCAGACACTAATCTCTCTCTGCGGTGTCCAGTAACAGGGAATGGCCTGAAATTCTGTCAGGGGAGGTTTAGGTTGGATATCGGGAAGGGGTTCTTCACATAGAGTGTTGTTGGGCACTGGAACAGGCTCCGCAGGGAAGTGGTCCCAGCCCCAAACCTGACAGAGTTCAAGAAGTGTTTGGACAATGCTTTCAGAATTATTTAACATATTGTGGTTCTTGGGGCTGTCCTGTTCAGGGCCTGGAGCTGGACTTTGGTGATTCCTGTGGGTCCCTTCCGACTCAGAATACTCTATGGTTCTAGAATTCTCTGATTCGATATCAATCTACCTTAAGTCAACAGTTGTGAATTCGAGATAGTACATGTTTACCTCAAAGAGATAGTAGGAAGATATGTGCTTCACAGAAAATAAGCTCCGTATTGATGAGGACCACAGGCATTCACCTGATAAAATGAGGACTTCTGTCTTCAGAATATGCTTTGAACAAGGCATAGGAAGAAATTCATGGGACCATACACTGGCAATAGGGGAAAAACTAATGATTCAAAAGTTTCTTATTTTAGTGGTCACAGCTCATCCTGTATAGTATTACCTCATCCTGGAATTTGAGAAAAGTGTTGTGGAGCTTATGAAAAATGTCTTGTAATTTCTATCAAAAGTAGCATGCAGTCATGTAACTAAAGGCTTTGGTTAGGTGCATACATGTAAGAGGTTTTAATTTGTTTTGTACAGACTTCCATTATTCTAGTATTTCTTGCCATATTTGGCTTTGTAACCTTATTAAAGTTAGAATAGTTATGGTGCAAAATTATAGGAATCCTTAAACTGAGAGGAAAATATGCTTTAAGAGATATAATCCACAGAATTTTTCAGACCAAATTTTGTTGGTATTTGCTATCTGAGGCAATGAGTCAAATAAAAACAGTTGTCAAAGCAGATAACTGAATAGGAAGAAATTCTTTGTACATTTTATCAATATCAGACAGTCTCGCACATGTAACTGGGAATTTTTTTATAGTTTTTGTTTGTTTATACTGACACACGTGACTTCTGGTGGCCTGTCTTCTGTACTCTGACATGACAAAAATTCAGAAGCGAGATGAAGCGGAAGAAACCCAGAGGATATCTCAGGTTTACTAGCCTGCATCGTAAGAGCCCAAAACATGACCTTTCTCTCTCTTCAGAACATCTGCCCTTTCCTTGTATAAAGATACAGCTTTAAGAGATGCTGCTTATCTGTAGAAAGCTGTATGTGCTCTTATAATGCAAAATAGATACACCCTGAAACATCTGCCCTGTGGAAAAATTGTAATGAAATGGCACTTCATTTGAAAAAATGTAATGAAGTGCCACTCAGATTACACCAGGAGAAGGTTAATATCTTGTGCGTGTACCATCAATGACATACTGTTTACATCCTCAGGAAAACATTCCACACAATTAAAATATAAAATGTTAGAGATTTTCTTTCTTATCCCAGTTAATAGCAAATTTGTAATACAATGTATACAGATATCACTGGATGTGGAGGCTTATTACCTCTGCCAGCAACACCCACAGGGTTCAATTGATAGAGCAAATGGTTTTCTCCTTAAAGCTGCAGACCATTATGAAATGTCAGGCTTCCTGCTGGTGCTTTAAGATGGGAACCAGTTGCAGAGACTGGAACAAGTAATATAGCTAGCCTAGTTTACAGCATCACTGCCAGAAGTGTTTGCTTTTATTTACTAAGCTTTAGTTACTAAGTTCACCAAAAGCCAGTTTCAGTCATCAGCCAAATGCTGAATCAAGAGTTGAAGATCAAGAGAAAAGAGCCAGTTAAATGGAATGTGTCCAATGATATTCTAATGTAAAATGCTTTAACCAAAAGTGATTCAAGTTTTTAGTGTTGCATATTCTTATTCAGCTGGTGCAGAGATATTGTTGTCATTATGTGGCAAGTAGGTGCTCAATACTATCACGGAATCACAGAATATCCTGAGTTGGTAGGAGCTCACTAGGATAATCAAAGTCCAACTCCTGGCCCTGCACACGACCCCCTAAAAAATCACACCATGTGCCTGAGAGCATTGTCCATCGCTTCTTGAACTCACAGAATAAAAAAACCCAGTACAATACTTCTCTTCATTGTTATCAAGCTTCTACACACAAAGAACTGCAGAACAGGCTGTTAGCAATGTCTCTTGGATCCTGTGTTCTGTACTCTGAGTGAAAACTGGAACAGAAAATATTGATTACATAATAGTTCTACCCCTCAGCTTTGCAGCTTGTACATGAATTTTTATGCCCACAAACTCTTCTAAGAGTTTACACTTCCAAGGAACTCAAAATATACAGTTATAATTTGGTCCCCTATTTACAGGTACACCCATTTCGTAATCTCAGGAATTAATAAACTGCTCTCTACAAATATAAGTAAATTTTTTAAATAATATTTATTGTTAAGATTAAAATTAACATAAACAAGGTGATACTGCAGGGTACTGAATGTAGCTATGTGATTGTGAATAATCATTACTCTTTTAAAGCCAAGGGGAGTCCTTGACATCAGTAATCTTATTATGTTAATTGCCTTAGCAGAAATTAAATGTTTTATTAAAGACTTCTTTTTTAAAAGTTAATCCTTGTTTTTGGAACATTTTGTAAGTTTTTTTTTACTTATCCATTTTAACATGTGAACTGAGAAGGTTTTATAGCAACACAAAATATTTGTGTCCAACATGGTCTTCATTTTAGAACTGCAAGCCCCAGTTCACAGCTTCTGGAAACAAAGAAAAGTTCAGTTCTTGTAATTACCCTGGTGTTCCACAGTAAATATACCTGTTTGTTGGCAGATGAACATGCCCCTAGACTACTGAGGTGGAAAGTACATTTTCTATTGCTGCTGAGAAAAAACCCCAGAAGTCTCTCATCCTCTAAGGTGCATAGCAAAATTCCCATAAAGTTTAACATTCAAGGATGTATCCAGATACCTAATCTAAACTCTAGTCTCTGACACCATCTACAGAGATGGAAAGTACCTTAGAGTGAGATCTATACTTCTTTAGCTATATACTTAAAATTTATATGCAAAACATACTGATCGTAAGTGAAATATGTTCTTTCATAAATTGATTTTACCCCACTACCATTGATGCATCTGTTTCAGCAGCAATGTACAGACCTATTACTAAATAAACAGTCTCTAGGCACCTTGTAATAAATTGTGTACATTCCTAATATTTTAACATTTCTGGCACTGCTCTCCTTATTTGAGAAAAGCAACGTCTGCTCATATTTTAAAATAACGTGACTAATTTACTAAATGTGTAGAGTGAAGAATTCTTATTGTTAAGGTTTAAATTGACTTAAATAAGACAGTTTTATGTTAGCATCTTTTTTTCCAATTATATTACAAGGTACTGGAGGTAACCTTGTGATCATGCATAAACATGACCTTTCCAAAAGAGGCTGCTGGCCCTAGAAGCCCTTCTTACCAGCAAAATTATAGAAGCTTGGATGGTCAACAGTATCAAGAAATAATTGCAACTTTATCAGGCTGTTTTCAAGTAAGTGCTGTCACTGCCTGAATCTCATGATAAATTACATTGATCATGTAGGTTACAGAACCTCTGTCAGTATCAAAGGAAAGACATTATAGTTTGACAGTGGTGTCTCCATTGTCAACTTCTGGAAGTATTGTACTGCACTACATTGAACAGCTAATTTAATAACTATTTATAATTTAAACCAGCAGAAAAATTGTTCCTAGCAACTTAAAATGCTTGAGATAATTTTTAGAACATTTAGTTTTAAGAGACACTTCAAATTAGGTAAAAGTTTGAACTATGGATGTTGCAGTAATGTTGGCCAATGTTATTGTAAATAATGAATAGTAGATGTGCGCTCTAGAAAGTACTATCAGGCTCAATTATTTTAGGAACACCCATTTTTAAAGGAGGATAACATGCTATATATATCATGGTCAGTTAATAGGAGTTACAGAGGAGTTTCCACAAGCCATGTGGAAACCCTGACTTCAAAACTGTCAGGAGTTTTCCGTATTATAACAAGATTCTGATGCTATATTCACTTCTTAGCTGTGTTTTAGGATTGCTATAAAGCTTTGAGTTTGAACCCACAGTTCTAATATTTAATTTGAATGGTATATCAGCAGGCTGTCACACTGTATGCTGCTATACACAGGTAAAATGTTATGTGGTGGTACTTTATTAATTTTATACAAAAGGTGGAACTCACAGGAAAGTCACGGACCAGACAGGTATGTCTGTAAGCCTTGAGGAAATCTTTTGTCACCTCTTCTGGTTTGAACAGCTAGCCAAAATTTTGATTTTTAGTTATTTTTAGGAGGAAAATTGATGATCAAGTCAGAAAATTTAATTTAGAGACTACTATTTTCTTACTATGAGAATATAATTTATAAGAACATGATGGAAAAAGAATTTTAGTTTCAAACTAGCATGAAGTGAGGTTAGGTTTTGCCATTTGTCTAGCAACATTTTTCTCTTCTGTACTTAGTATTGACACATACAGAATAGACTGTTATGCAGCCAAATATCTAACTAGAAATTGACTCTTTATAGGGAAAAATCCATTAGTCATGTTTCTTTTGCTTATTGGGCCTAATAAACAGGAAAAGTTTTGCATGTTTTGAGACAATTTCCCTCCACGCCTTTTTTTAATTGATCCCACTTTGAGTCTTAAGAAATCTGCAGTTTGGTGCTCAGCCCCATCTCAGCCAGCTTCGATGAGGAGAGCTGGGAATTCAAAATAAAATGTCTCATAGGTTATGTCTGCTAACAAATTTCCACTAATTGACATCAAACTGGTTAATTTCCATATAATAAGTGTTGATTGATTCAAGGGCTTGACTCAGCTGGCCAAGACTGTCCTTACAATGATCACTTATGGGCTACCTTTTTGGAACACAGTGGAATATTTAATGTCTTGCCAGATTTGAAGGATGCTGGGAGTTGGAACAATGTTTTTAATCTTGGCTACTAATTACGTGGCAAAGGTATAAACTGGGCTTTGCAAATCATTATTTCCATTAGAAAGGTGTTGGAAGCAATTCCACTGAGGGCTTCCCTCCTATTTATGCAGCTGTTATTCCCATGGGAGGAGGCCATTGCAGTCGTGGCTGAAACATGGGCTTCTGTTCTGTTTCCACAGCACTTGGAAGAAAAACAAAACAGGACTAATGAAAAACACACACGGGAAATGCTTTATTATTTCATCATCCTCACCTACTGAGATCTGGCACCACTCTGTGTTTAGGAAGAACTTCTCCCGCCCTCTCTCCCTCTCGCGCGCAGTGCGGTTGTATAAGGCTGACACTCTGTCATTTCCTGTCAGATCATTTCAGAGGAATTTGCTCTTATTTCCTCCCAGCCTCATCCCCTCCTCCTGGCCTCAGCCTTGGCTGCACGCCCCAGCAGCCATGCCGTGTTTACTTAACCGCATGGAGCGCTGGGCTGCCCGGGCTGGGAGCGCTGGGGCAACACGCACGCACGTCGGGAGCTCGTGCACGGGAGCCCACAGTCACACTCAGGAAACAGACAATGCTTTTGTGAAGAAAACATGCACGGCCAAAGCCACACCTTATGCAGGGTCTTTGTAGACTGTAGATGAGTAGATGAGCTCTACACTTTTTCACTAGATGTAGGCAAAAATAGATTTTTTTTGGCCCACAAATCTCCGAGTAAATTCTCTTGGAAGAGGCATTTTTTATTATTTCACATATTCAAAGTAAGGCATTTTCTGAACTTATCTATGTGTCATGGAATCCATAGTATATGACTATGAGTTAATTCAGCATTCATGTTATCTATTAGCATTAGCCAAACATACCTAGCTCCAGTAGATGTTCCTGCAACTTTGCATGCATATATGGTTACTATTACTAGTTTTTCTACTTTGTCGTACTGGATAGGTTAGGTAAAATGTCTATGATTTATAAATGGTGTAAAACTATTTTAGCACCCAACAATGGTGTGAAAATAAACCATGCAGAAACAGGACATTTATACATGAACAATGTGTAAGCTTTTCAGTGGGTAAAGTGGTCACAGTTCATTGTTTAAAAAAAGTAGTCAAGTCAGTCATAATCCCCACACTAAGATTTATAGCAATGGAAAAAAAGAACTAAGTAAACTATCTGTCTGAGAAGCCATTTCTTCCTTCCTTAGCAGCATAGGATTTGTTTAAACACTGTTAGGAGAACAATTTTACCATAAGTCTGGGAGATTGCTAAATCCAACACCAGCTCAGTGCTCTTCATCTGGAATGACAACTTGTTCCCTAATACAATGTAGACGTTTCCTTCTGATACAGAAAATTAGAAGTCAGAGAGAGAAATACCTCCCTCTGACATAGTTAAGACAATAACCATTATTTTGAGTAGCAGTCATAAAATAAATGATAGTTGACATTTTATGACAACATTTAAATTTTATTTAATATGACTGCTGATATTTATTTAATTTAAAGCTAATGGGCTATCTGCCAGGCCAGAGCAAGAATGAATAGTTTTCATTCCACTTATGATAGAATTTTCTTGTCCAGAATACTGTCAGAGTTCAGAGCAAAATCATGCAATCACAATCTGTATAAGTGGGGTTTTTACTCTATTATCTGGAATCAATGTTTAGTCCATGTCCTTTCATAATCTGATACAATATCAGGCAAATTGCCATTCTTCATTTTATGTTTCAGATCCTCTTTGTTTTCTCAGTTCCATTGCACATTTAATAGAGAGAAATAATTGATACAAACAAGAAAATAGCAAGATTTATTTCCATCTGCTGAATAGCCACAGCATTGAGCCTTACAATCTCACAGTCTTACTATCTCATATTAACACAAATTTTAGAATTTTCCAGTTTCTAAATGTACGAATTGGAAGTTAGAAAAATCCTTAATTCCCTGTCAAAATTAACTCACAGTATTAGAAAGTTTGTCCATATGTCTGACAGTCCGTTATTTAGCTTTGCAAAGCAGCTATGTCAAGTAGGAAAAGGTCTTCAAGTAAACCAATCTCCCAAATAAGGTGCTTTAATTTTCCCAGAACCATATGCACATTTTCTTTGTTTTTTCCAATTTGAATCATATTTTTGTTAAGTCAGAGGTACTGTCATTACTTTGTTTTCAGGACCATCACTGCACACTTTTCGCTTTCTCAAGTTTCTTTATATTCCTATATTTCCAGGTCCTTCCTAGTGATTACTGACCAAAACAATAAGAAATCTCAGTAGAGATATTTCAAACTAATAGAAAATTTAGTGTTGTTTAGCTCGAAATATTTTTTTTAGAAATAAAAAATCTAAAGGATGCAAGGGTACCTGCTATTCATAGTAAAATAGTATGGAAAATTTATCACAAATGCTGACATCTGATTTAAACATGATCCTGCTTACAGCCATCAACAAAAAAGATCTTAATTACTCATTACTTAAATGTATTTAGGAGTTCTTTTTAACTCTCTTGTGAGTTTACTATACAGATTTTCATGTAAGTATTCATTATATGTTACTCCAAGTCTGATCTATGTTTCCTAGTGGTAATTGGGCAGGATGTATGGTCTCACTGTCTGCTCTTGAAATTCAATGTTTCTTTCTTGCTGAAGCAATCTGTGAGAAGGCAAAAAACTGGTTATTGGTTCTGGGAGCTAGTCAAAGCAATTACAACCCAGAAAATTAGGATAAGTCCACTTAGGATGAGACCTACTGCAAAACAAGAACATCCATGGAATTTTTAACAGATCCTTATCTAATCTGTTCTTAAAGACTTGCAGGACTGAAACACCTCATCTGCAGATTACATAGAAGCTTAAAAACCTATTTAATGGCTGTAAAATACAATAGTCTGTGAAAAACCCATTCTTGTAAGAACAGAAGAATTGAGGTTTTCCAGGTAGAGACAGATCTATTGAGAATTTGCCCAAGTTGCCAGAAAAGGACTCTTGCTAACCACCAGTGAGTTGGTTCTCTGAAACTTTATGGAAGTGGACCAAAAGAAAGGTGGGATGGAAACCTAGTACTGAAGATCAATAACAAAGTATTTTCAAGTAAGTGTACTCAGAAATGAAAAAAAAAAATCATCCTGAGACAATAAGTCTAGAAAAAAGATCAAGCCGAGGAAGGACTGTGGTGCCTCTTATTCCTCTGAAGCCTCTGAAGAGCATAGTTGAGTTGAAAGAGGGTCTATTACAACTTCCTGTAGTAACGTCTCACATGGTAGTTTTTTCTATTCTGGGAACTATAACTAAATTACTTTAGCAGAAAAGACATATACACTTATCATGACAGGCTTTATGACAGGTTTTATGACTTATTAACCAGAAGCAACAGAATGACTGAGACAGCATCTACAGCAGCAGAAAAATTGGAAGATTGCTCCACTGGGAATACTTTTTTGTGACCTAGTATTTTCCAAGGGAACGTTATGAGACAGAGGGAGGAATTTCATGTCTGTTTTGATGCACAGCCTGTAGATAAAATCTGGGATTGTACTGCTATATTACAAGTATTTTATTATGATTCTAAAAACCTCAGTCAGTATATATCTGCATGTATAGGGCACAAAGTAACTCTAACAGCAATTGTTCGTCTAAGGATGAGCTAAGAGTAAAAAAAAAAAAAGTCAAAAAAAGTTTATCTTCTGAACCCACGTATAGAAATAAGAGTTTCTATTGGGCCTGACAGTAAACAGAATTCAGAAGTAGAAATATTGTTAAAATGCATGCATGGACAAAGTTTGAAAGGAAGTGATATATTCAGACGGTGATGTTGAAGTCATATCATATACCTGGGAAGAAATTACAAAAACTGTTCTCGCCTGCCTAAGTATTAAGGTTCCTGGACAACAAATAGGATTACTTTAATAGTACACTCTAAGTCCAATCATCAAGCTGAGCTCTGCCCCACAGATGTGCTGAGACCCTCTTGTAAGCATAATAGTGGCCAGCTGGAGGAGGCATGGAGTGCCCCCTGCGTGAAGGGTGCTGGTGAGAACAAGGTATGCCTGGAGATGGAGGCAACTGGTGGGATGGCCAGGAGCAGCACACCCATGTGGATGAGGTCAGGCATACTCTCAGAACAATTTTGTCTGAATAAACTGGGCTTACACACTTCAGCACTCCTAAGGAAGATACTTAAAAACACATTTCTATAAGCCCCAAGGAGATACAGGCAAGAAAATACAGACTATGGAGCACAAAGACCAGAATTCTGAGATCAATCAGTCCACAGAAGGAAATGTCACCTATGCTGCTACCAAAGGATTTACAGAAACAATGTTTTGTCTAGAGAACCCAAAAAACACACCTAAATCTTTCTTTCTGACCCTTGCGGAGAATTGTAGGAAATATGATAACTTAATGGTGAGTTTAATAAAGGTACTACATTTTTGCAAGTGAAAGTTCAGGTTGAGGAAAAAGCAGCATTTGTATTTGAGGATTCTCAAATGCCACTTCATACTTTGGAGGGGAGGTCTGTGGAGCAAGATGACCCACTGAAGATGATGTGTTATCAAAAGCTGAGGGCGGGAATGACCCAGGCTTTAAGTCAGGCGATACAGCTGTCCAATCAATCCTCTTCAGAGAAGTATTCCGAACATTTTGCCAAAACTGAATATCAGAATTTGAATTATTTCTTTCTATTTATAAGTGCTGACAGTGTGCTAAGTACCGCAAAAGAGAAAGCCCCTGTTTTGAGAGGCTTCCAAAATAAATATAACCTTTTTTTGTTTGGCCCAATGCCCATTAGTAGCCAAACTGTGATAAAGTCCTAGACATAATGCCATACTGTGCTCATTTTCCTCTGAGAAAGATGTCTGATGGTAATGCTTATGAAGAATTTCAGCTCTGTTACATGTACAGACTGCAGGGCCACATGTCATTGGGGAAACAAGCATGCCTTCAGTATTTTTCAATGTTGAGTTGCTTGCGTTAATGACCTGGCTTCTCTTGGTAATATTCACATGTATAAAACTCACCAGGAAATAATTAGGAGCACAAGACAAAATCTTGATCCCATTGGAGTTAAGAGGAATTTTCCTTTTGAATTAGATGTTTACATTGCCTCCCTTTGGCTAGGTAAAGAGTGGTCAGTTTTTTGTTTTAATTCTGGCTGTCTATGTCCTAAACCTAGAGCTGTAATATGAAACTCTCTTCTGTCAACTCATTAAATATAAGCTCCAAAAGAAACCTTATCATAGTAATTAAACTAAAATTTCACATTATTTCTTGATCTTATTGTTTGAATTTTAACTTACCCTTTTAATTGAAAAGTTAAACTAGAATTTTAGTGATGAAAAATATATGAAAAAGTCCTTCATGTTCTGTCTCATAAAATGATGGTTTAATTCCACAAGAATCAACAGAATTGTATCATTGTAGGTAATAGAGGTAAAGCAGGTATGTTTCATCTGTACCTTTAAACAGGGGAAAGTGGTGGATATTTTTAATGTGTTTTGCTTCATTAGGTTTGAATAGGGTCTTGTTTTTGTGAAATCTGGCTTGAATTCAAGTTAAAATATTATTTGCTTTCTTTTTTTGTCTTCCTGCTCTTAACTATTTCTTTTCAATGTGAAAGTACCACAGCCTATGGTTGATGTCTTCATCACAGTGGAATGCTTTTAAACTTAATGAAGAGTTGCAATAAATCACTACACTTCATTCTGCTTTCTATCATCAACACATACATACCTTTTTAGCTATTAATCCCCTCAGAGATTATTAGAAGTCAATAAGACACGTTAAAAATAATTGCTGTTAACTTTGAAAAGGATTGAACCTGGTATCATAACTGCTAGCTATCTTGTCTCCAGCAAAATGACATTTGTACATTGTCCATTTCTGAATTCCTCAGAAGAAAAAAAATAAAACTACATAACTTACAGCATTTAGACACATCCTTCCTTCAGGATACTGAAGTTAAGCATGTGCATTTTGTGCAGAACTGGGGCTTTAACTGGATGACCTGTTCAAGCAAGGACTTTATGTCATTCCATGTTTGCCTGGTACCTAGTCTAAAGAATTCAGATGCTGCAGGACTCTATAACGATCTTAAAAATATCATGTTGATTTATTCTTTCTGATGTTTCTTAGTTCTAGATGTGGCAAAATACTCCGAGGGTAAGGATATTTTCCCCTTCAGTTAACAGTTCAAGGTTTATACCCAAACCCCATAGTCTGTCACAGCCATGAAGGCACTGGTGGGCCTGCCTGGCCTGCAGTCTGGGTTGCCGTGCCAGCCCCTCGGGGCCAGCAGCCCCTGCCCCAGCAGTGCCACAGCTCCCTGTGAGCCCTCCCGGGAGCCGCATCCCAGCACATCGTCCGCCTGTTCCTGACACCAAGGGGTGCCCAGTGCCCGGGGCTGGGCTGCCCCGACGCCCCCGCAGTTGCCCTGCTCCTGGCCGGGGTGGGATGGGAGTCCCCGGGACCCCGGTGCTGCCACCCCACGTGTGTACCACCCGCACAGCTGCACACAGCTGCGCACAGCTGCTCTGCCCTGGGTGGCTGTGCAGCACTGCGGGGGCTCTGCAGGCCGTTCTGAGAACGCTCTGCTTCATCTCATCAGCGACAAAAAACAGGCGCAAATAGTTCAAACCCAGACCTGGTGTTTACTTCACTGAACTTGGAAAACTTTTTTATTCAAATCATAATTTTTCAGTCTTCTCTCTATGGTTGTGCAAAACCAAAACAAGTGGGTCTGTCTTTTCTTAGCTGCAGCCTTTACAGAAACTGAGAGGTGGATCTGCTAGGAGCAGGTAGATGGGCAAGGGATTCTGTAACTAGTGTTAATTCCCAGAATTGTGGGTTTAATATACTTGGAAAGGTTTTGGTCCTTTTATGGGCAAGTGCACAAGTCAATTCCTTTACTATTTGAGTTTGGTTTTCCTTATTTTTCCTACCAACATAGTTAAGTCATAATTAAATGTACTGTACCTGAAGCATGCCTTTTTAAATGTTGAGAGCAATGGGTAGGACAGGTTGTTACATTCTGTTCCAGGTTTTGCTTCTTAAAGATAACAAGGAAACTAATAAAAGGGCAATATATTTGTGAAAGCAACACAAAAAGCCAAACTGTGAGAGTGAATTCATTATGACTGAGATATTTTTACAATATATTTGCTTATAGGGTTGTCCCTAACCAAGGCTACTAGCTCAGTAAGGAGGTTACTATGGAAACAGTGAAACAGGGTTTCACAGGTTTCCTGATTGCCTTTCTCAGTTAGGCTTTATTATATTTCTTGTTGAAAAATAAATTTTGCAATCTCTACAAATAAACAAGTCTCTCTTGTGTTCAATAAGTATTTAGGATTGTAAATAACTTATTGACATCTTACAACATGTTAGAAGTCCATTTAATGGTTTCTGTTCCATGAGGATATAACATATTTTATGAGATTTTTGGTCTAGAATGAGTTTAATGCCACTTAGTATTTAATGTCATTTAGTATTCAATTTTTCTGTCTCTGGGCCCTGAGTAATAACCTGTAATAGAAAGACAGCTGACTGCTAGGCAGCATGAGATAGAAAATAATAAAACTTGAATTAAAAGCATTTTTTTTAAAGAATTAATCTTAAAAATAGATTCTTATAAGAAACATGCTGAACATGACATCCTGTGGTCTGGGATATCCCCTAGGTCAGTTGGGGTCAGCTGTCCCAGCTCTGTCCCCAACTTCTATTGCACCCCCAGGTCTACCCAGGTGGGGTGGGGTGAGAAGCAGAAGAGGCCTTGGTTCAGGGTAAGCACTGCTCAGTGACTAAAACATCCCTGTGTTACCAACAACACTGTTTTCAGCACAAATCCAAAACACAGCCCCACAGCACCTACTATGAAGTAATTTTATCCCATCCAAAACCAGAACACATTTACATTATAAATGTTTCCCTGAGAATGATGCAATAGCAATGTACAGAAGAAGTGTTCCTCCCATGAAATGGGGTGCCCCTCAGCAGATTCTGCAGGGGTTCAGCTCATGTCCAGAAAATTACTATGCTTTCTTCACTGGAAGTATTTTCTTTTTAGACCAGATTAAATTAAGGCCTAAGTCAGTATCCTTGTTCTTCAGCTCTCAAGTGGTGACCTTAGAATTTAAAGTTAATTGGAAACAACATTTTCTAGGTCTCCTGGTTAAGAAGTGTGGTTTGTAGGCAGTTTGGGCAAGCGGATTTTTTGCCTAGCACTATTGTCTGCAATGGCTCTGGAATCACATGGCATCAGGACAGTCAAGCAGCGGAGAGGCTGGCCAGATGTTGTGCAAACTCCATCCATGGGGGTTTCAAAACCAGCCCTGAGTAACTTATTCTGACCTCGGAGCTGATCCTGCTTTGAGAAGCACCGCTTGAAGAACTTTGAGATGTGAAGAGCAGCAGTATGTTGGATTACATACACAATGCTTCAGGCTTTTTCCTCAGCCATGCGTGCTCCTTGTAGTTGCAAATTGGAGTGAGAAAGGTTGCTGAATTTCCCAAAACAGTGGGACTGCACTACAGCAGTTTGGGAACTTCTCAGTAGGTTAGTGTTATTCTGATGATGATTGTGAGGAACGTCAACTGTCTTATATGGAGATGAAATGAGAGCACTTTTTCATATAAGGACACACCCAGCAAAAACCTTCCCCTAGAAGGCTCAGCTTTGAAATGCCTACCTACCAACCTTCACTTTGTGAAGGTGCAATCTAATACATAGGCTAAAAGATTTCCACTTGTCTCAGATATTAATATATCACATCTATTCATTAAATATTGCCTTGGACTTAACCAGTTTTCTCTAAAATACATCCAAAGCAAATAATCTGAATTCATTTTGGAGTTGGAGATTTACACCTTATATATCCTAAATTAGAGATACACTGGTTGCTTTAAAGTTGAGCTTTACTCTCTTTCTGTGGGCACTGAACCAGCTGTGGATCTAATTGCTGACTGTACTGAAGAATTGCATTATTATATTGCCTAAATTGCTCCTACAAGCTTATTTTAGCCTGATAAAAATTATATATTAATAAATTAAACTGCATTTCAATATTCAGCATTTTACTACTGCTAGTAATTTAGGAGTTGATTTCCTTTGCCTATTTTATTAATGTATTTATAGTGCACAAGGTTTATGCAGAGGTTTAAACACTTTTTTTTCAGTGCTTACAGAAATTAAAATTTTTAACTGGATCAAATTCAGTTCTCAGAAGAGGATTTAACTTAAAACTTACCCTTGGTGGTGTCTGCAAGAAAAGTGTTTAAGTCTGCTGTGATGGTCCTGTTTTCTTATTTGGTTTAAGTGTTTTAAGAAACTGAACTGAAAATTTTTAAGTATTAGGTAATCCTTCAGGGTGTCTTACAGAATCTGAGCAGTTTTTTGAGGAATACAGATAAACAAGAATGTCTCGAAAATTTATTAGGTGTAGATGCTCTTTTAGACAGGTGCAAAAAAGACAGAACTAAAAAAGAAGCAGTCAATTTGTCAAAACCAACCTTGTTTGAAATATATGCAGCACAAACTGCAGAAAGTTCTTGTGTTACAGAGGAGCATAAGTGCTGAGCAGAAAAGGTTAGCTCTTATCACAGACATCATTTAAACCCATCTTTTATAGTGCCATAGGTACACACTTTACACACTTTACAGGGTTATAAAAAGTCAAGGTACTTACCCTGGTGGGTTTACAACCCACAACCATGAGCTTAAGTGCTTTGATGGATCAGGCCCTTAACAAGAACAAACTCACAGTGACACAAAGTAAGAAGATGTGAGGTCATTAAGTGGGAAGCAACGACACTGTGTATATACGCCCCGAGTGAGAGGGGGTCTCTGCTCCAGGAGCCCACAGCTGGGGGACAGGCCTGTGATCCTCCAGGTGCTCCAGACACGTCTTTTTCTTTCAAATATCTTTCTGCAGTTGAACAGTAAGAGGCTTCTTTGAAGAGCATGCGACAAAACATAAAGACAGAAATTTGTTCTGTAAACAGGGAAACACCTTGCTCAAGCAGAAGGTTAAGCACTGCAGAAACAGAAAAACTAGACTTAGATGAAAAGGGTAAAAGCTAGTAAAATAACATATTTAGTGCTTTTCAGATATTAGTGGACAGAACTAATGCAGACCCATTATAGTTTTTCATGGAACAGACTGCAAAATTGAAAATAGTGGGTTTGCACAGTTTGGAAAGAGAAAATAGTGGGTATTTTTTGCTTGTGCTTCCACTCAAACTAAAATACTTTTCAGTCATGGTCTCTGTCCTCCAATCAATTTTTCAGCCAAGTAAAATAAAAATACAAATACAAGAGTGAAGGGGAAAGTTAATAAACACTGAGAAAAACGTTCCCTGTGTGCCATGACAGCATACCGTGAATTATGTGCTGCCCAGCCCTTCTTCAAACTGGGACAAATAATGTTCAAATGGACTTTTCAAGGATATACTCTCAAAGCAGACCTGTGACTCTTCAACTTCATCCTCTTGAAACCAAAATATCAGTATCAGATATGTCTGTTTCTTGGTAAAATTCATGCCTTAGCAATGAACAGCAAAAACACTAACATTTGGGTGAAATTATTTTGCAACTGTTTTCTGCAGCTGGCAATTAATTAAAAAAAATCCTGAGATTTCTCAGCTAACACCCTGAAAACAGTAGGAATGCAATTTTTTTATTATATAGGTGTATAATACCATGGGGCTGATCTGTGATGGAGATTTCCACACGTACCTAATAAATCAAAGTGAGGAATAAAAGTGACTGCAAGCTTCACAGCCCTTCAGGCATCCAAAACCTACTTGTGGCCAGTCCCTTATGCTGTCACCCTCATGAGAGCTGAGAAGACAGGACTGTTAGAACAGCCTTTTCAAGTAAAATATAGAAAAGAAGGAAAGTAGGCAAACTAGCGTAACCAAATCTTGTGCGCTGTGTTCATGCCACCAGAACAAAAAGTGTTTTCAATCACAACACGTGAATGATGGATATGTGTATTGGACTTTGTCAGAGTCCTGGGTCTGCCTACAGAGCCATTAACCAATTTGCTGGTTGAAAACATAGCTATTGAAGTAAAACTCAATTCAAAGCAAATTAATTCCCAAATCTTCTGGCTATAAGTCCAAGAGGGGTAGCTGTATCTTAAAAACAGAAGAGATCAATTGACTAGATTTTTAAGTCAATACATTTAGGAAAAACATGAGAGTGAAATGGCCAGCTGTCCAATTAACTCTTCCTTCTGAGCATTCCTGCTTTTGCAAGTACCTGATCTTCTCTAAAATAGGGAACTCATATGCATCTCAGCTGTTCACTGTTTTGAAAACATATTACTTAACACAAATGTAATTCAGATATTTAAATGGCCTGAGCATAAGTAGTAAAGTCCATTCATACATGACTGAACCATTTTTGGAACCCCCAGGCCAGGCAGCTTACCAAAAGAGGCTGGCCAGTTAAATGGAAACCAAAAGCAGAGGAAAATCTTAATGTGCTGTCTGACTGGCAGCCCTGGAGCATGTCAAATTGTGCCAGGGGAGCAGGGGGCAAGAAAAAAATCCTATTTCCAACCATATCCTTGCAAAATGCATGGACTGTTTAGTCCTCAAGGCAGGCCTAAAAGATAGGTCTGCAAAGCTCAAACCACTGCTCTTTAGAAGTTAAGATATGTTGACAATATCAACAAGTGTTTCAGTAAGATTCTTCCCATTAAATTAAGGTGTATCTCATAAGGTGGTGATGAACTATCCTTTGACAGCCACAGTCAGGGAAACATGGTGTAAATCCAGCTTTTCTGCATTGCTGTGGAGGTTGGCACAGACACACACCAGAGAGGCTCTCAGGACAGGTTAAGGGACATGGTTGACACTTAGTGCAGTGCACAAGACGAACACAACTTCCAACCTGTGGCAAACTTGCAGGGTTTGAAATGTGAGAGTCAGCTACACAAGAAAGAAAGAGAGAGCATCTGCTGGGATAACAGCACTATAAGAGCACACAATAAAGCAAAGCATCTCCAAATGTTCTAACATCATATGTAGGACCAAATTCAGCACTGGCACCTTGTGGAACTCTGTCTGTATTCATTGTACGTGTTGATTATTACAGACCTGTTTCTCTCAGTTTCCAGAGCAGCTGAATGACATATTGATGTTAATTGTTGGTTTGCTGGTGTCCAAGAGGCCTAACGCTTCCAGCACATTCATCAAATGATGCAGAAAGATTTTCAGGTGGTTTTTATTCCAAAGAAAGGTACAGAATTTCACAGAAGAAGCAGGCAATTTAGAGAAATTAAAACAAAAGATCCTTTATGAATTATATCCAGTAGAGGAAGTTCATATGGTGAATGAAAAGCAGAAAGAAAACAGATTTAATATCTCTTTGCCAGCAGAGCACTGTAACTTCAAACCTTAATTAAACTAAATGCATGACTGAATTAAATATATTGTTCTGAATGATCCTCCAGGTCAATGAAATTATTAACTGATTGATCTGCAAAGTAGGACAGGTGATGAATCAACCCAAATTTACGCAGTTTTCACACACACACACACACACACACCCCCCCACACACACCCCCGAGTAATTTGTTCTCGACAAACTGCGTAAGTAGATAAAAATGGATAAGTCATTCTGCTGATAGCCTGTGAAAGTGCTCCTTCCATTTGTGTTAATAGTGCTTACATGTTTCTTAGATTAATGCCAACATCTTTTTTTTTTTCACATATATTTTTTGGATTTTAATGGCAGGGCCAGGGATTTGGGGGAGTGCAAAGGACTGCAAGAAAATAAGTGAATCCCAGATGTTTTATTCAGGTAATCTAACCTGTGAACTGCAAATAAGGGGATGTTAGCAGGGCAAACATCCTGTATTTCAGCATTCCAGAGATTAATAGCCCATTCTGTTAGTTAGTTACCATTCTGTTCAGAAGCTCTTTCAGAGAATCAAATATTGTATGATTATACTTTAAATAGTGAATCAAGTAAGAGGAAACCCAAGCAAGCGCAAAAGCTAAATACTTCTATGGACCTTGAAAAACATATAAGAGACACAAAGGAGAACTAAATCTATATTTGCTATATTTCCATTGCTTTTCTGCTAGCCACAATTACGTTTCTGTAATCAAATAGAAGGTGAAAGAAAACATATCGCAATGCCTGATGCCATAAATAATGCATGAGTGGCTGTCTGAAACAGTGAAAACCAGTTAACAAACAGGCCAGTTTTGTGAAATGTAGTCCTGTAATGCTGCCAAAGACAACGTCTGCCTAGATTATCTGCGCTGTAAGGGTTGGCTGTGTAAACTCAAGTCACCTGGGGACACATTAAATTGTACTCTTGAAGGTCTTAAAAATGTTCAAATGCTTTAGATCATAAATCAGCATCTTTTGATCACTTATTCCTCTACTTTCTGGCTCTCTGAGACTGTTAAATTTCAAAAGGTAAATAGGGATTGGAAAATGAAAGAACTTTTAAGTAAGGGATAGGCTAGAAATGATGAGTATATGAGTTTTGTTCTTCCTTATGAACTGAAAAAAAAATACAATTAATTTGGGAGAATTGTAAAATGCAACTAGTAGTGTAATTATTTAGACTGAGCTTTAAGGCCACTGGGGTCACTTACAATCTCATATTTATTTTCAAAATGACAGAGTGATTTAAGAATCTTGTGTTTTATTTTCAAAAGCGACTCTCTCCTGCAATGAGATTTAGCTTCCAAGATCTCTTTTCAAAACATACTTATGCACTTTACAGCATTTTAGGGTACATGAATGTAGGTTTTATATCTTTAAATCAAAGTAAATTTAAATGCCAAAATGTCTTCAAATATTTCACTCTGTCTAGCTCTTGAGACCAGATATTTAAGCTCATGAGGCTCTTCTTTTTGAAGAATTTGCCTTCAATTTGCATCTTTCTGATAGGAATAATTTCCAATTAAAATGATATGAATATTAAAATAATGATGAATCAGTGGAATTCTTTGGATGCACAGATAAATAAGTTCAAGTTTTAATATCCTGCAAATTCTACTTTGCAGGAAAATGCAACAAAGAAACACTCCTTATGTTGTCTGTGCAGGATAACCAGGCACATCTATCTGCTTTGCAAAACCTAGCTAATAATATTGCTTGTCTACTGAGGCAGGTGGTGGTACATCTACAGACACACTGAACATGAGCTCATGCTAGATGCAAGCCAGTGCTCAGCCATTGCCATCTTGTAATAAATCTGGAAAGCAAAGGAAAAAAGTCCCATCGCTTCCTGGTGGTATCAAAAGCCTGCTTGTCCCTGTGGAGGAGACAAGACAGCTTTGGCCACAACCCGGCCTGCCTGGGCACAGCCCTCCACCCAGAATCCAGTCGTGTGTCACTTGACAAAGGTTTAGCAATGAAACCAGAACAGAAGCAGAGCACGCAAGTGGCGAGAGCGTGGGCACTGCAGGCAGCTGAGCACATCAGGGCCACAGGGCAGGAGCCAGGGGAGGGAACTGCTCTCCAGGCCCTGCACCTCTCTATAGACAGGACACTGCTGATGTGAGGCCTGGTTGAGGAAAACATCTGGATTTGACCTGCAAGTACTGAATGCTTGGCAATACTCATAACACCCCATAGGGTGTTGCAAGATGTATGAAATATGTGATGGAGAATTTAGCTGTATACTAAAACTGGAAGCTGCTTGGCCCCTGGAAAATGGCAATTTACTCATTGAGAAAAAAGAAAAAGCCTTAGAAGTATATTCAGTACTACCTTTTGCTTTGCTTAAAATTCAGGTTGAGTACAGTGAGTATAGAGGTTTGAGTTTTTTCTTTTGGTTTGTTTTTATGTTGAGTTGGAAGGGACCCACGAGGATCATTAAGTCCAACTCTTAACCCTGCACAGGACACCCCAAGAATCACACCATGTGTCCAAGAGCATAGTCCAAACACTTCTTGAGCTCTGTCGGGCTTGGTGCTGTGACCACTTCCCTGGGCAACCTGTTCCAGTGCCCAACCAACCTCTGGGGGAAGAACTCTTTTCTAATATCCAACCTAAACCTCACCTGAGTCAGCTTCAGACCATTCCCTCAGGTCCTGTCACTGGTCACCACAGAGAAAAGATCAGCGTCTGCTCCTCTTTTTTGTCTCATCAGGAAGCTGTAGACTGCAATGAAGTCTACACTCAGTCTCCTCTTCCCTAGGCTGAACAGACCATATTTCCCTGGGGTTTTGCTATTAGACCATAACCTTTTGAATGTTTCTTGGAGTCAGTGTTTTTAGCAGTTAAGTTAGAAACAAAATAGATGTGCATGCTTTTTCTGGGCAACTCATAAAAACTGATCTCACATTAGTAAAGGTTTCAGAAATTGGTCCTGCTTCTTGGTGTGTGTACATAAACTGCCTCTTGGTGAAAAGGGCTGTGTGACATTTAGTTAAATGAGATTGATTGCATTAGATTATACAGATTCAATTAAATCATCTGTTATTCTGAAAGCAATGAATTCACACTGTTCATTAGGAATGTGAAAAACGGATGTTGCATCTGCCTTCCTTTATAACTTGCTCTTTTATAGTCTACCATGACATGCTGAGCTGTAGCATATTACATTGATTTGGATTACATCAAATACTAAAATTCATCTTTTTCTATTGTGTTTTTCTACAGAGATTTAAGCCCTTCCATAGCATTGTTGTAAAGCCAGAATGCTAAGGAGGCAGATCTGTTTTGTTGGTTTTCCTTACGTACCATCCTTTGCACCTGCACGCAACAATTTCAAAGGAAAGCTTTGTTCCAACAATCATTAGAAACAGCATTTCTCAGAAATAAGAAAAGACCTATGCAACTGCTCTCTCCAGTCCAAACTGCTTTGATCACTTCCCGCAATTGCCAGCATGGGGACAAAAAGGAGCAAACAATTGTCATTTTGTCAGCAGTGCATCATCCTTGGTAATACTGATATTGAGGCAAACCGGAGCCTACAAAGCCATAGCAGGGTAGAAGGGGAGTGAGACCTTGCCTTTACTCTTGCAGCAAGCTGCCCAGTACCAGAAATTACTCCCCGTGCTGAATCTTGGAGTATTTTGCTTCCATGCAGTCATTTGAGAGATACCCATTATCACAAAAAAAAATATGATTACTTTGGCTAATACAAAACCATTTTCCATATTCATTAGACAAGTTTTTCCTGTATGGATGCAGTGGACTGAAATCATCTGTAGTGGAATTTTATGAATCATTTAAAGGAAAAATATATCTTGTTTGCCTTTCAGGGTTGTGTAAGTAATCCTTCGGGGGAAATTGTAACTAATATGCTTCTGTCTGCTGCAGAATGCATGGGGTCCAATCAGTGTCTGCTCAGAGGCATAACCTGAATCTTAGAAATAAGTGTTTCTTTATACTGTAGATAAAGTAATTGTTAGTGCTTTGATAAGGAGGGCATTTGTAGCTGTGACTGAGCATGCTGCTGGTAGCTCCCTATTAAGCAGTAAGACAACACACTAATCCCCATTTAATCTTGGATAAAGTCTACACTTATTTTCCTGATGATGGTAACTATCATTTCAAGCTCCTGTGGCATTTCAATGTCATACTCCAAAGAGGAAAACAATTAACTCTTTGCTTTGATGGTATTATTTAAGTCTATATTATTAATTTAAACCTTACTGACTGTGGATTGCCACACACAGTTAGCTTTAGGATGCGTGCTGAATCAGGCTCCAACAAGTACACAGGAGGAGTTCCCTTCATATTTGCAGCTTTAATGTAGTCAATTAAAATGTGATGAAATGATAAATCACTTGCACGCATTCTGTTTATTTTTCTGTGAAAAAAAAAGGACAGCTTGAATTTATGAATCAGGTGATCCTTCTAGGGATTAGGTAACTCAGAGTCTTGAAATCAAATCTTGATCATATTTTTAGGGCAATGAATATAAATTATTAATCCTTCCTTCCTTCCTTCCTCCCGTCCTTCCTTCTTTCCTTCTTTCCTTCCTTCCTTCTTCTCTTCCCTTCCCCTCCTTCCTTCCTTCCTCCCGTCCTTCCTTCTTTCCTTCTTTCCTTCCTTCCTTCTTCTCTTCCCTTCCCCTCCTTCCTTCCTTCCTCCCGTCCTTCCTTCTTTCCTTCCTTCCTTTCTCTCTTTCTTTCTTTCTTTCACCCAGTTCCTTAGAAGAAATGCTCAGTGTAGTACAATGGAGCTCTCATGTTTAGAACCCTGGTGTATATCAACTCTTACTACCTTTTCATATAATGTGAAATGCAGCAATCATTCTGTGGTGTCAAAAACTCTTTGGGCTGCAAGACAGATGGGACTTTCAAAATGAAATGTACCTATGACTGTTTGCTACTATATATATAAAACATCTCATTTAGTCTCATCTGTGATTTTCCAAGAGGAAAATGTTACCACAAGTAATTTATCTTAGTCCTACAGGTTCGGATCATTGAATGACCATTTCCAAACAGGTCTAGCAATTGTGTTTCTAGTTTTTTTAATTAAACTTCATCTTTTTGTGTAATTTATCATGAACACTTTCATGCTCTTTTAAAAACAAGCACACACAATTAATATAGCTATCTCATAACACACCAACAAACAAATAGGTTTTTATTCCAGATTTTGTTGGTTGGTAGGTGTCGTCTCAGACCTTAGTTGAGCAAAGGATTATGTGTAACTTTAAACCTGAGTCAAGTTCATCAATGTAATACATAGGGCATACATAAAAGTGCAAGAGTGTATATTTCAATTTATAAAAACTCAAGAAAGTCTTTGATCAACAGGACAGATGTTTGACCCTCGACAGGTGCCTGCTTGAAGCTCAGAGTGGGAAGGAAGACAAGGGTTATTGCCTCAAAGATCAATCTGAAAGCAGATTTTTTTTCAGAGCTAGTCATCTGAGGAGTGAGTCTTCTGTATCCCTTGATACAGCAAGCAACTTTACTTTCAACTCTCTTTGTAATGGAGATAAGCAAGGGAGTTTTATATCTGCAACATGGAAAAGAGATATTTACTCATTCTAGGAGGAAATGGACACTTTTTCTGTGTTTATTGTAACAAAGTCAAATACATTTGCAATAATGAGGACTAGAAGACATGGAATAAATTTGAAGCTTTAATTTTGTTTTCATTTAAGCAGAGGCTATTTATTATAAAGTTAAATTCTTTTTCTGTGTACAAATTCATTTTAAAAACTATTCACTTAGTGGCTTTTTGCAGAGTATAAGGATGGTTTGCTAGAGGACATGGCTCTGATATCTACTTCTTCAGCATGTAAAACACAGGAATCTTAAAAATCAAGGAGAATACTGGGAGCATATAAATAATACAAAGGCTTGCAATGCATTCCCTATACCATAGTTTGTAACAAAATTCTTGCAGTGCTTTTTTATGCATAATAGATTTTGTTGCATTTATAAATATTTTAATGACTTACTATTGTCCCCCTCTAAAATAGTGATTTTACTCTTTTAAAATTATTTTTTACCTACTGCGTTCTCTTCTCTCCATGTCCTTCTCTCCTCTCTGTGTCTTTCTGTCTGGAGATACCATTTTGTTTTGTATTTCAGTATGTAATTTGTTCTGTATTTTTTGTATTTAAACAGAAGTCTAAGCACATTTTCACATACTTGTTCAATTATTACATGACTCTTTCTTCCTATGTTGATACTTGCTTTCAGAATTTTAATTGCAATAATCCAACAAATGGTGGATAATCCTAACTAAACTGTTTTTTTATCACTGTGAGGGGAGAAAAATATGTGACTATAAAAGTATCTTTGCTATTATTGAGGGGAAAAAATGTTCCTGGAAGATACCTAAACAAAAGAGAAGAGCAGTCCCCAAGAGATAATTAAGGAACATGTCCTAGTCTCTATCTCCAAGTGTCAGTCCCAGCCGCCTCTGCTCACGGAAAGCTGCACTCCAGTTACCGCAGGAGCACTAGCGGTGCCAGCACTGCACGCACAGGGTGAGGCACCACTCTGAGAGCAGTGGGTGACGAGTGGGGCACTGGGATCTCTGGTCCCAGGTCTGTCAGTAATTTACTGGGACAAAACTACCATCGGGGCCAGTTGCAGAGGGCTGGGGCTGAAACAACAAGTCAACATCAAAGGGAAAATATCAATTTACAAATGACGGTTGCCAGTGGTATGGAACTAGAAGGTTATCAAATGGCGGCTAAAAGATGGAAATAATGTTTCAGAGCCAAAGGTACAAGAATAGAGGTTTTTTACATCTTTATGGTACAAATTTTTCTAATTACCACTTTGGGAAAGGGTATTTTACAACAGTTAAGCCACAAAAAAACTTCACAAAAATCAACATTATTTCAGGCTCAATTAGTGACTTTCTGGCTCGAGGAGCATGGACTTATAGGAACATGGACTACTTCATGTCATGCCTCCTCCTCTGTGCTGGTTTTGCCAGGTTCCTGAGCTGCACTTCTTGCTCCTCGCCTTGGAGCCCAGGCCCCCTGTGCTGTGCACACGCCCCACCACAGAGCGCTTCGTAGCAGGACAAGGTCATGTTTCTGCAGAGGTTGCAGGGTCACCAGAATTCACATTTCTTTCTAGCCACATGTCATTTCTCTCCTGGCATGGAAAAAGTAATTAGCTTCCCCCATACACCCCCATACTGAGAACAGAGTTCATTTCCTTTGAGAGGAAGGGTGCCGCTTCCTTTCTTTACTGGGTGAACATCAGCAAACGAAAATCATTACTGGGTTCACTCAATATATTTGTCAGGAGACATTTTAGCTGATTTTTTTTAAGTGAAGGGAAATTCCTTTCACATGACATGCCTCACAAACCCTCAATCTGATGTTCACAGAGAAAATGAAGCTGAAAATGATGGCTTTCACCCAGTTGAGGTAGAAACACTTTGAACACAAATCTGTGAGAAGCAGTGCAATTTCTCTTATAGTTCCAGTTATTTTTGCACAAATGTCTCTATGCAGGAACATACAGACCAAGGCTAAAGCCTTTTTCACAGCTTTCAACCAAAATCATTATCCAGCCTTCTCCCTTTCCCTAGAACCTTCTTTTCCTACTAAACCAGTCATCTTCCATTGCCATATGGACCTCCTACAGGCTGGGTGAATTTGTAAGGAAAAATCCTGATTCTTCCTAATTCTATTTGTTATCCCATGTCTTCCCTGAAGTGTTTCAGCTCTATACAAATGGCAATGAGGATGTTCCTACACACAGACCTCAAATACAGGCTGGTCACTTATCATTTCAATCTAACTTTGGTTTTCTTATGGTGTGACAGTTTGACTACATCCACTCCATAGCATTAACAGGTTATCATCAGATACCAGATATCATCATCAGTTTCTCTGACTCAGACATTTCCTCCTTCTTTACTGGAATAATTTGAGAGTCTCTAAATCTACGCATGTGCAGATGAATATCAGAAGTCATTAGTGGTATGTCCTTGGCATAAATTTCAGAAAGATCAGAAATTCAACTCTTTCTTATTTTCTTAGACTAGTTGCCTTCTTTATTTCCTGTGAGATGGCCTTTACACCACAGAGCAGAATTGATCATGTTTACTGTTCTTGCTATTTACTAGGGCTTTTAAAAGCTCTAGTCAGAGTCCTGTTGTGCTTGGTGCTTCTTATCACACTGATGGCATAACCCCTGATTCACAGCAGCTGAGTAGTAGAGCCTTTGATGAAGCAGACACGTATGCCTGCACCAATTTTATCACTTCTCTATGTAAAATCATTGTGACTACAACCACAGGCAAAGCTGAGCAAGCATTCACTTGCCTGAAGCTGGTCATGGGTTAGTGCCTATACAGACAAGAAGAGGATGATCAGCTTATCAAAAGCTGTGATGGAACAGTGCCATGTATTTGTCTGAACTGTTGAAGACCTACACAGCAAATAAAAATCTCACACAATATTAAGAATTATTAACTTTAATAATCTCAGATCTCTTCTTTCAGATCCAGATATGACCAGCTTTCCTAGAGCAGAAAGTAATGAAGTTTCTGTAGCTTACCATGAATTAGAATTGTGTACAAAAATACTCCCTTCTACAATGCTTAAACTTCATATTTTGCTTAGAAACATATTGAAAAAAAAATATATTCAGTCTTTATCTTTGCAGAGGACCTACGGATGAGAAAGGAAAACAGGTTTTCTTATTGCTCGTGTCTCAGCCAAAACCTCCCACAGTATAATTTAAAGAAGCAAAGGAACTTCTCAAAATAGATGTGTCCCGAGCAAGCAGGGAGCCTGCTGGTCAGCTCTGTGCATTATTATTTGGTTCTTCTCTGCTATTTGGAACAAGGGGCACAAAGCAAGCGGCATTTGCTGCATCCTAGATTGTAAGGGCAGCTTCACTGCCAAAACCAGCAGAGTTGAGGCCAGATCTAGGCATGCTTCCTCATACTGAGTATTATTCCCCCTTCCCAAGTAATTTCACTAATTTCGGAGAGGAAAACTTGTAGAATGAAATGCTGCTTGGCATTAACAGGTAGAGTGGAACCTACTTTCTAGATCCTCTGCTTTTAATAGAGCTACTTAATTTTGCCTTATACAGCTACTCTTTCAAAAATTTTGACAGCTGTGCTTTGCCTTATAAGTCTTTCAAAAGACAGAGTGCTAAGCTAGCTGAAAAAAATGCTTCACAAATCTGACATGTTCAAACTATCCATATCAAAAGATTACTTTTTTATCTTCAATTTATTCTGCAAAAAGACTCTGGGGGGTTTATTTAGAAAAATGAAAAATGGGCTAGCAGAAACAGTGGTGTACAGCTCCTATTTATCTGGTTTACAGCTATCATTTTGATTGCTAGAGTATCACTGGAGAAACTAGATGCTCACTTGAATATGGTATAACAAACATTCTATTAATAATAAAAGAGAAAATAAGTTAAATGCAGAAAGATAAGCCTGAGATGCCAGATGTTTTATTTTATGGACAGTGTAAGATTTGACTCCTGAGATCTCTTGAAGTTAGCTGCAGAGGACACTGCTCCTGTAGGAAGGACAGCAGAGCGGGGTTTTGGTGGCGGCAGCTGACACCTCGATGTGTCTGTGAGCCTGCAGCGGAGGCCAGTGTGCAGCCGTGCAGGCTGGGCAGGGCAGGGCAGAGCAGAGGAGCGGGCACTGCTGGCTCTGCCGCCCTGGCCAGCAGCCCTGGCAGGGGCAGGGGGCAGCCACTGCTCACGCACGAGGGTTCTCTCTTCTCCCAGACTTCCTCAGGCTAAATCAAACACACTTTCTAATGGACTGTTACCTGAATTATCTCATAAAAAGTTCAACATGTTCTAGGCACCAGAAGCACAATTAAAAAGTCTTCCCTAATAGGAAATCAGGTATTTTTAACAGCCCATTTCTTTGATCACAACATTTAATTTAACCACTGCTGTCTGCTTCACATGGGCTGTGATCATTGAAGCTGTTCTATTTTCTGAACAAAATGGGAAGTGCACGTAGGTACCTCTGCTTCTGTTACAGACACATTGGAACAGCTTGGGGAAAATTCAAATCTGTCTGATGATCAAATTACAAACCAGCAATAACAGGATAAAGAAACACGTTTGATGCATTATTGCTATTAAGTGAGAGCAAGGGCAGTCATTAGAAGTCATGTGCATCCTGTCCTGCTACAGCTTTTAGAAAAATCAGAGATCCCTTAAAGTTTACAAGACAACTAATTTATTTTTTATAGTTGTTTTTCCCAACACTAGTTGTGTTTAAGGGATTGCCATCAGAAACAATTGGTGGAGACTTTAAAAAACCCCAAAAGTAGCAAGTAAAACAGAGCTTTTATGATTTTTTAAAATTTCTCCTTTGTGATAGAAACTAGACTGCACACATGGTGCTTTCAGGACACCAACTGAGAATAAAGCTGCTTTCAGAGGCAGTAAGTGATTTCATTCTATTAATGTCCAGGTGATTTGTGGTGCCCATTACAGCATCACTAATGTGATGGCAAACATTTCCTGGGCATGCCATGTTTTCAATGTTCTGCAGAACATAGTCAGCTCAAGCGCTTGTACAGTGCCTGATTGGAAAAGACATCCCCTGGGGTTCATTCTTTTCATCAGTCAAATACTAATTCTGAAACAAAAGGGGATCTTTTCATTTCCAAAGATGCTGAAATAAACCCAGTGTAAGGGAGCAGAAGGACATGATAAAAGACCCTACAAACCAGGTGTATAAGTCAATAGAAATTTCCTATATACAATTCTTTTCATATAACACTTGTCATGTTTGTCCTATAGTCCTCCTAGTTGAAAAGGCAAGTCAATATTTAAACGGTGTCCATATATGTGTTTCACCATTTAATTATGTCAAAAAAGGCAAAGACAAAATGAGGTTTATACTTGGAGTGGAAAATGGAGATACTCCTGGTAAAATATAAACTAATATGCCTACTGTAGACAGGGCCTTCAGGGATGTCAGTTAACCACTGCCATCCTCCAGGGAAAACAAGTCAAATTTTACTTGTCTAAAGCTGACTAAAGCATGGGGCTAACCAATCCAAGTGCGTCTATTCCTCATTGTTTTGCTCAATGCAGACAAGAAGGAAGTTATGCCCCGTGGGACTGAGAAGAGGCAGATGCCTGAATCAGAGCCTTTCCCACAGCTCCCAGGTCCAGCAAGTGCTGGGACACCCTGTGTGATGGCACCTCATTGCTGCCTGTCACCAGAAGCCCGGGCAGGGGCAGCAATCCTGAAGAGAGAGGGCAGTCTCTGTGGCTCAGACTTCACACACTCTAGTGCTGATGCTAAGGAAAGTGGCGTGGCCTGCAGATGATAACGGGGTGTGTTGTGGCTTGAGAACTCACAATTCAGAGACATCGGCGTGACAGCTCACGAGAGCTGCTCAGCTGGAAAAGCCTGGTTGTGCAGAGAAGCAGGCGGGACTGACAGGTCCCTTGCTTCTGCCTGTAGTGCAGAGAGCTGATCCAAAAGGCTCTGTTTCCTAGGAGGAGCGTACAGTGAAAGCTCCATGTAGGTCAGCGTGCGATGTTTCCTGGGATTTCTCTCTGGAGCATTGGAACAGGAGTGTAGGCGGCAGCTGCAGGTGAGACACAGGCTGTGGTACAGTGAAAATGCACAGAGGGATGAGCTGCAGGTCACTGAGCAGTCCTGCTAATCAGCTGTCTCCCTCCTACTGCCTTACGCTACACTTGCTTCCAACTAGCTAAGAAACTAAGATTTGGTTTGTATGTGTAGTGGTATAGCAGAAAAAAACTAAAGAGGAGTTGAAATAGTTACATAAGACAATATGATTTTAGCATGAAAATACCACTTTATAAACTCCATCAAGATTTGGATTCTATGTAAACCAATAGAAACTTTAAAAAGAATGATAGGGTAAAATCAATATTGATTATTAGAAGTAGAAGTGCTATAATTGAGGCCATAAAATCTTTTAAGATCCAACTAAAATTTTCCAGTAAAGCTACAATAAATTATTCCTAAAGAAGTAGAATATTTGCATGGAGTTCAATGTCATTATATCAGAGCCTGTTTAATGAAAAAAAAAAGACTCTTACTGATTCTGCCATGAAGGCTATTATGAGAGAAGGATTAGTGTAGTTATTTTGGCAAGTTACCTTTTCCTGCTCGTATTTCATGGCATTCTACAAAAGTTTGGTTTTAAAATCTCTCCATGCTTTTAAGATCTCACTTTTCATTATTGCTTGTTTTTCTGCTTCTCAGACCTTTCAAATCTGACATATTAGCTCCCTTATTATAGCTCAGCAAGAGCAAGCCCTTTTAATTTATGGAGGACCCTAATTTTTATAATCTGATATCAGTACAGGCTGTAAATCTTTTTAATGATAAAATAAATGGAAGTCTAACATGGCATTTTTGTCATCACTTCTTTAATAGTTTCTATCTAGTTTTTTTTAGATTTGTGATAAGTAGAATTATGCAAAGGAATAAAATCAAATAATATTGTGAATCTACATTTACAGTGTTTGGGAGGTGAGTCACTCATGCATTATTCCAGTTTTATCCCAAAATAACTTGAAGGTCATGGATTTAACTGATACATGTAGTGATTCTTTGTTGTTCAGTGGAAATACATCCCAGAACTTTTAACTGCTATCAAATGAGGAAGAAGCCATAACTACATCAGCTTATATCCGCCACTTACATACAGCAAGAAGTTTGTGATTGCTTACACAAATGCAGACTTTTTGGTTATGCTTACTTCAAAATCAGATATTCAAAGTCAGATCTTCCAGGCATGGAGGGTAAATGATCCAGAAATTGAAGCTGAAGGAGAGCATGATATTCTGATGGTTCAGGGATGCTTCTTCCTGCAAACTGACCACGAACCTGTAAGGGGTACCTGAAGGTTTACATGTGAAAATGAAGGCTTTACTTTTATCCTAGAAAGCCTTGTGCTGCCTGAGATCCAAATGTCTGAAAAATTGCTTTTCCTACCCTTGTGCTGTAAAACCAGTGAAAGCTCCTCTGTACAAAGAAGAAGCACCAGGCTGAGACAAGCATAACATCTGAACCTGCACTTCTGTGAAACAGCTTGGTTCTGATGGGCTGCATAGGACAGGGCAAAGCTAAGTTCCTCAGGGTGAGCTGTTGATGTTGTTAGATGAACTGTTTAGTGGTCAGGATTTATCCTTGTTTGGTGAGATGTGCTTAGAAATACTGTTTGATGCAAGCTTTCTCTTGTTACAGTATATACGTTATGTGATTGATATTTACATTCACTTCAGTGAATTCCACTGTGCAAAGGTAATTATCACAGTGGTCGTTTTATGTTGCATTAAACTTCAGATGTATGGGAGTTCGCTGAAGAAGCATGTTAGTATGATATGTGGGTACCCAGCCCTGAATGGGAGGAATTTCCTTTAGGCTCAGACAAAGTGCTGAGCTACTTTATGGTGGTATCAGCACTCTGCATCTCATGGGTGCCTCTGCTTGTGTAGAAGGCTGAACCAGCCATGTCATAAGGTGCCATGGGTCATAATGCGGCCTCACAACAAAGATATTGTACATGAACCACCTCTCAGCACACCCACAAAAGCCTCCCTTTATATGGTGCCCCTGCCTGAAGAGCAGCACCTATCCTGTTGTACCAGCCTGCTCACTTGGGGATGAGCAGCAACTCCCAAATGTGTGGAGCGATCTGGGGATGGAGGTGTTCACCACTGCACGGGCACAGGCTCCTGTGGGATCATCTGTTGGACTTAACAGTGACGTTTGGCAGAGAAATTTGTGTCTGAATGCAGGGCCTTGCTGTAGATGGATCTGTACATGGGAGTTTCTCACCACAGCATGCCAAGAGCATGGAATTTTTCACATTGAGTTCTTGTGGTTTCACACCACAAGGTTTGAGTCCAACATGATTCGGGAAAAGAGTCAGGATGGGAAACTGGTGGGTGGGTTTCATTCAATTAATTGGTGGTAAGACAGCCTTCTGCTCTGCAGCTCCCACCATCTGGAACAGCCTTTCTTTATCTCTCTACCTCATTGACTCTCAATCTGATTTCAAATCTCAGCTGAAAACATCTCTCTTCTGTGCATTATACCCTGTAATTTCTCTTTCCTGTTATTATTTCTTTTTTATCTCTAACGTGTTTTCGGATGGAACATAAGAGTTACCACACAACATTAAGTGATGCAGCACCGTTACTCTAATCAGGCCAGCCAGCAGCAGTGAGCATTTTTCCCACTAGAATATAAATAGATCTTAAATACCCAGATGTATGTCAATTGTGTCACTTAATATGTACATTTCAATTGTTGTTTTAATGAATGATTTTGTGGGATGCTTTATTACTTTTACTTGCAGTGTCATCTCTTTCCTCAAAAGCTTTCCTCAAAAAGCTGCCTTAAAATGTAGAAACCATTCTGACTGTTAAGCACTCCAAACACTACTGGATTTTTGTGTCTCTTGTTTATAACAATGTATCTCTACCACAATAAAAAATATCACTGTAGGTCATGCACATATGGCAAAATAGCATTGACCTGACAAAACGGATTGCTCGGACTGTAAAGCTTGTAGGCTTCAGCACTCAGTGTAAAGGCATTCGTACAAAGAGGGTTGAACCATGTATGTGTTGATGATGATGGCACTTGTAGGCTGCAGAACTTTTCAACCAGAACACATGGGAATGGGGCGGTGGGTAAGGGTGGGAGGTGAAAACAAGTATTCACATTGTACCTCATAATAAATCAACTGTCTCACACTAAATCAGGGTGTCTGTGGAAAGGGAATGGGCACTAAAACTGCAATAAACTTTATCATTCTAGTATTTAAAAAGCAAGGACCCACATTAGAGAACTGTCAGTGTCCAGATAGGCCAAATTTTGAATGGTGGTCATTTGAGTGCTTAACAGGCATTGCTCTGATGAGGATTTGATGTTATGAGTCTATGAAGGAGTCAGAGCAGCAAGTTTATAGGGATAAGTGACATTTTATAAGAGTGATTGTCACCACTGAGGAAAAAAAGACACTTGAACTTTTGAGTGAATGAACCTTCCTTCTGGTCTGAAATAGAAACTGTTAAATGTCAAAGGGCAATAGCTCATACCATCCCCGGATTGCTTCTTTCCTGGGAGACTAATGGTCTCTCCAGACACTACCAGTGCAGTGACTACAGTATAGAGATGGCTCCAGGGTTTCTTTTCCCTTGATCATGGCTCTCTCTTCCCTATATGACAAGATGTGATGATTTTCTGGGACTCACAGGTAGGCAGGGAGTGTTCACCATTGCCCCTGTGTATTTCAGATCTGCCACACAACTGAGCCATTCAGTTTGAGCTAAGGTGTTCCACCTTGGAAGCAAGGACAGAATTTAATGGCTTCTCTAATAACAGTGATAATAAGATTTAGTTTTAAAGAAAATGTACGTGCAAACACCACCTGGCTGCTTGTCTCACAGAGATAATGGTAACTTCTAGGAAGACCTTCTTTGAAAGTGTCAAGGTATATGAACTTACTAAATTCGTTGTGAACAGATGTTAGGACATTTTGTTATTCCTGTATAAAGTAGTCTGTGTGTGAGACGAATGTGTTTCCTACTCTGGGATTGTCCCAAGCCGTTCAGGACATGTGGTAATGTGGAGTGAACTGAAATCACTGATCATAAACCATCTTGAAAAGAAAAATATGTGTGTTTACTGCCAGAGATCACTGAGAGTAAAAACCTGTTTTAAATCAAGGACTGGAGCCATTTCAATTCCTTAAACTAGCTTTGGTTTAGCCTGGAAGTTAGCCCTGCTGTTAAATCTAAAGCATCAGATTTAACCCTCTGTAAAAGCAAAGTAGCATAATAATTGAAGTATAATCTTCTTTAAGTACTTTTAAAACATGGGCATTGACACTGTAGGATTATACCTTTTATGTCATATACTTATTTGCTTAATAAGTTCTTGTAACAAGCTAATAGCAGTTGGGGGCCCAATCCTACCAGATTTTACACTTTCCTGGGTCTGTTTGAGTTGAATCAAATTGGAATTGAGGGCTCTACCTTGCTAAAGTTCAGAGTCCATTTGCTGCAATTTCTTTTCTACTGTTCTCTTGAACCTTTTATCTGTGAAAAAAGGACCTCAACAGGGAGATAGTCACCTTTAAAGTACAGTCATCTTGGATGATAGCTATCCTTTTAAAAATCTGCTGCCTGAACTCTTTAATTATTTCTAAGCATATCATTTAGATCTCCACATAGAAGCCAGGGGATTTCTGACAGTATTACATACAAATCTCTTAATTACCCTCCTGATCATGTCCGACCAAGGCAACATTGCAAGTTGTATTTTAGGGAGCATTATTTTAGTACTGTCATGGTTGGTCATTTCCTAATACTTAGAAGTGCTTCAGTCAATAACTGTGGGGATATGTCTGCTGTGAAGAGACATCTGTTTACTAAATAGACCTTTTTATTTAATTTTTAATAGAGCTTTTCCAATTTGGCTTGACCATTTGTTGTTAATGTATTTATGATGATTACAGTAGCTATAATTCATATGTAATGATTTTTTCTAAATCTATAGATATTATTTATTAAAAGATAAAAATCCAATACTTCTTATGGCAGCCATTACAAAAAATTCAGCTATTGCAAAATGAAATAAATATATTTCACACCTGTACTGCAACAGATCAAAAAGATAAGCCTAGAGAAGCACTTCTGATACCAACTCATTTATATTATCTACCTACTCAAATATTGAAGAGTAGAATTTGGCCCTCACTGTACTCTACTGTAGCATGGTTAAATTTTTGCACTGCAAATAAAAAGTAATAAAATTTAATTTTTAAATTAGATTTTAGTAGTTTGTGAAAAAAAACAACTATAAAAGTGAAGCTGATTTTATTGCTTTTAGAAAATAATTTAAGGTACAAATAGCCAGATTCTGATGTCTGCTTGCCTGCTGTAGTTCAGTGACTATACAAATGGTCTATAAGAACGTATGGGATGAATTCTGCTGCCAATTACACATTTGTGCACTTGAAGTAATTCTAAGGAAGTTAGTGCAATTTAAAACTGCAAATAAATATAGGCTTAAAATCAATTTCTTCACTTACCTGCCAAAATTGAGTTCAGGGTTCAACACACGCAGCACTTTTTCCATCTGAAGAATTCATAGCACTTTACAAAGGTGAATTAATATTACCTCCACTTAAAAATTTGAAAGAATAAGACAGACAAATGTGTTGGACAGAATCCATGGCAGACTGGGCTAGAGACTGAAGATGGTGTGTTTTCAGGTTTGTTTCCTCACTCCTGCACCTCAGTTCTAAAGACATGCTGGGAGGATTAGGAAGAGATACCTATAATATGGGGATATTATCCTTTCTTTCAATTACATACAAAAGGAGAACAAGTGCGTGTCTTTTTAACCCAAATAATTTTGTGTTTTTATAGAAAATGCACCCCAATAGTCATTCCCAGGTGCTGACCTTACAGCTACTAGCTGGTCACTGATGAACTACAGCTTGGTAGTAGAGTTAATTACTAGGCAGTATGCAGGTAAATTTAATTTTGCCCAGAGTGAACTTGTACTCCTGGGCCCTATTCTGTCAGCAGAACAAGGCAGGAAGCAGGCAGCTTGATAGAAGCCTATTTGCTGGGGACTGATGAAGAGTCCTATGAGGGATGCTGTGTCTTTCTATGTGAATCCCAGTATTTGTCCCCAAAATGTGGTGAGAAATGTCAGAAATGTCAGGAAAGGGCAATCTCACAGTGATTTCACCCTGCAGAGTGCATTTCCTTACGTCAGACCTGTTCTTAGGTGAAGATTTCTCCGTCCTCTGTGGCACTGTAGTTAGTAGACCTGACTGAGACATTCCTCTCCTTTCTCTTAAAATTCCCAAACTGCTCTCAGTGGCTGAGGCAAACACTGGCTTCTCTAAAGCACCAGTCTACACAGTTATGCTGACTCCATCTATCAAGAGGTCAAACACGAGTAGGGTATAAAGTACAGCTTTACAAGAGGAGCAGTTCTTGTAGAGTAGTAGTACAATTTCATATGTCAATACCAACTCACATTTCAGCATGTAATATCTTTTATTTTCTGTCATTTCACTTGTTATTTTTCTGTATTAGTTAAGCTTTTCCAGTGGAGTGCTAATTTGATTACTCCCATATTAAAATGGACATATACAGAGATTATTTTAATTTATATTAAATGAAGTTGCAATGCTAACTGTGTGGTTTCTGGCCATTGGTAGTTATGCTGTGAGGCAACAACATGGGCTACTCCATAACAACTCATGCAACTTATATGCTATGGAAAATATCTTTTTTTTTCAATCAGGTTTGTATCCCAGCCTCAGCAAACCCTACCTGCCCTGACTTGAAGTCACCTATTACCCACACAATGTTCAGATATCTTTAGTCTGCATTAGATAGTTGACTGTCCAGGAGAAATAGAATTTCCCCTCCATTTTATTTTAATGCACACTAACAGATGCATCAGAGAACACAGCTTAAGAGCTACTTTTCTTATACCAGGAAAAATAAAAACACACTCCTGGTATTTCTGAAATTATACCAAAATTAATAATTAATAATAATAACAACAACAACCTTAAAATAGTGAGCCATCATTGCACTTGAACAATTGGTTAAGCCATTCTTGCTTAATATGTGCTGTCAATGTGTGAAGCACAATAAGAACAAGACACTGAACACTTTTGAGGACTGCTTTAGGCTGTTGGAAGAACACTGAAGAGATCCAGGCGCTAGACAGATCTAGGCAGAGGTAAGGCAGAAGAGCAAGCAGGGAGGACAGAGAGGAGAGGCTTGATAGGGCCAGAGGAGTAACGGCAGAGTCTGTGACAGTGCAAGTTCACAGCTCTGCAAAGAGGGTGAAACAGGAACATTCACTGGACGTTTTCACTTTTCAGCCATGCCCACACCCTTTTGCATTTTCTCCCTGGGATCATTTTTGTGTTTGGTTTGCCCTGACATGAGGACAGCTGTATGTGCCGACCTCCAGAGTAACTTTGTGGTTACCTCACACTAGAAGTCAGGGAAAGGATTAGCATTATACAACAAAGTGTTAGTAAAGCCAAATGCAGCTACTAGTTTTCTGCCAGTATTAATCCACAAATTGAAACTTCTTGAAAAATTGCTAAGTCATTACAAGAGATAGAGCTGACTATCTGGAATCTAAACAGCCCGCAGAGCAGTGGCAGAGGGGAAAGATTTTGGTTTGTTTCCTCAGCTGAAATGGGGAAGCAGAACATGGAAATAATTGGTCAAAGTGGTGAGAAAGAGAAATAATTTCAGAACTAAAACCACACAACTGATTTAATATTGACATCTAATGAGGGTCATAATTTGAAGAATTTAATTTTGTTTTAATTAAAATTAAATAGCCTGGTTGCAGAATCATAGAAGTGCGGGGCAAGATAAAATGCTGGGATGATTTTTGCCTTTAAATTTGACATAGACAAAAAAACAATGGAAAATGGAGTTCTTCTTGTTTTGCTAAGGAAGTTATCTGATGTTATCTTTAGTAATCCTAAGAAAATCAAAGTTGATTTCATCTAGCTATTGTTTGTCGCAAGGTTTATGAAATAATATAATGAATCTCTAGACAATAACTAATTATTACTGATTACTAAGAAATAAGTCAACAAAGATATTTTCCTGTTTACATTCTTATCAGACTGTATCAAGACCATCTGCATTTTCAAGTCCTTTATCCCAAGGGATAAATAATTTGTGTTGTTCATTGAGTATACACATGCAAACATGTCATTTGGATTTGATGCACATTTACAAAACAAGAGCTAGAGAACTTAAACAGGAAAACGAGCATTAATACACAGAAAGAAAAACTTAAACATGCAATCATAGCAGATAGAAAAGTAAATACTTGAGTGAAATGACTGCAAAACTATTGCTCTGATTGTACAGTGTCAGTGTTTGTACTTGGAAACTGCTCGAGGTGTATCAGTTCTCTTTGCTGCTGATGTTTTTGCAGGTGTTCACCCCAAGTGTCTGTGTGTGTGTTTGTGCACACATGTGCCTGGGTGCATTCATGTGAGATACCTGCTTTGCCCAGTTCTTGCCCAAGCTGCAGAATTCAAGTTTGGATTAGGGAAGGAAATTAATAGCTATATGAACTGGATTTTAGAATGTGCTTGAAGACTCAAAGCTCTTGAATGTCAATACGCTTGTCATATGTGCCCCGCGTTGCCATCAGCAAGCAGACTGGTCTCACTTCCACCTCCTTCAGTCTCTGCTCCTTCAGAAACTGTTCTTTGATGGATCTTTTGTCACAACTGGAAGGATTTTTTCCTCCTCAGCAGGCTGGGATTCTCAAACTCCAAACTCAGTTCCTCTGTGCTGCTGTTTTCACATCCCACTCTGTTGCCTTAATTCTCACACATTGCTGGAGTGATGGTGGTAGTGATGACAGTATTTTCTAGTGCAACTCTGGGGTTTGGGGATTTTTCTTCTTTCCTTTTCCCTGATTTTCCCGGCTTTAAAAATGGATGGCTCAGGAAAAGGCAAGACAGAGATCTGACCTCTGCTGGAGGGCAGATGCATGGGAAGACAGGTTTCCTAGCAAAGGCAGTCAGAGCTGCTGGGGGACAAGCTTTGCCCCACCTCACACCAGGCAGAAGCTGTACGTTCTCTAAGCACACAGGAATCTACCTGCTTCCCCTTAACCTTTGGAAATTATATCCTCATCCTGCAGGTCAGCAGAGTGCCCAGTCTTTACTCTCCAAAAGGCACTGCAAAACAGTTTTCAAGTATTACACTGTTCCCCTTGCAAGAGTCAGAAGTGTGAGAGCCCACTGAAGGTTACTAAGCTTTCCTGTAATTTATTTTTGCTCTGTGTGTGGCTTTACTGTGATCTTTTGTTTTATGGCTACACTTTAAATTTTTCAAAGTCTCCTAGCATAATAGGATCTGCCATCTTTTGGCACTACACAGTACAAAATAGTAGTTAATAAACCACTCTGACTGGACTGGAGACTGTCTATACACATGCCTTTATATGACAGTCCCCCATGCCCATGGGGATGCAATCATGGCTCTCTAGGAGCCAGCAGAAACGACTTGTTTGTATCTGCTGATCTTTGATTTGATGAGAGTGTTTGTCTGTTTAATGAAATCACAGTGTCTGAGAAGCTTAGCTGCTCAGCTAAGCTTCTGTGTCTTTTCACCTTCATAGTGCCCTTAATACAAGAATAATTCTTCAGTTGTGCCTTATGAGAGCTACATTATGTTAAAAACACAACTAATTCAACATGGAGTGAAATACCCTTTTTAGCTGGTGGATCAATATGGCTCAGTTGAGTAAAAATCCTTGGAGGGCTAGTGGGAGATTATGTGTCCTGAAGAAGTAACAGGCTTCCTTGTGGCAGTGAGAGCTAGTGTGCTGATCACTGCAAAGGCTTGATTAATGGAGTGATTAAAGCAGCAGAGTTAGTGCTCTGGCAGCTGGGGCATAGGAAATGGGCATGGAAACTACTGGGAGAGGGGAAATACACAGCTCCAGAATCACAGGGCTGACTTGCCCTAGCAAACACTTTGATGTTGGAGGTGGGGAAGGATGAAACACATCAGGCAAAAAGAAAAAAATACCTCCCACTCCCTTCCCCCCTTCCCCGCCTTACACTTATGAGGGAAAGCCCCTGACTTTGGCTCACTTAGCAGAAGGCAATAAAGCTTCCTATTATGAGGCTTTCTCTGATGTATCGTAACTGGTCTCAGGCTCCAGAAATCTGATCCCTCAGAACAAAACTTACAGTAGATGTTAAAAGAGTCTCTAGCCCAGCAATACTATGAACAATGCCCTGCATAGGCCCAGGAAAACTTAACATTCAGTCACGTCCTTTATTCTTCATCTTTCCAACTCACTGGCCTGTTTCTTTTTCCTAGGCTGCTCCACTTTTAAAGAGAGGTGATCCAAACTCAGACTATTTGTGCTCAAGGAATTAATTCCCCCAAAGCTACAGGCTGAGAGCCAACTTCTTATTTGGGTCCTTTGCAATGGCAACAAATCTATGTGTGGTTGTTTGAGTTGGTCCCATTAAAGATAAGGATCATCTGCAGAGCTGGAACCTGCATCTGGAGTCAAAATTCCCAAGGCTCAAAGGGTTTAGATCAGATGTCTGGGAATGGAGCCCTCCTTGCTCACTTTAAACATCTGATCTAAAAACGCTTCAAACTTGTAACTCCTTTCAGATTAACCTCAGCTGTTAGAGGCCTGGGGATTCACATTCTTGGTTTACCAGTACGATTTCTCTGTGCTTCACATCACCACAGTTGATTAGAAATACCTTCTTTATTAACTTTCAGCTCCTGTCTCATGCATGAAGGTTAATAGCTGAGAATATTCTTAAAGATGGTACCTTGCATTTAATAAGTTAAGACCAGGATGGGCATGAAAAGGGGAATAAAATTTCCCCCTCAGTCCGCTAGAGGGAATCTCCCCTCCCAGCACAGCTGAAAGCCTTGAGCCCAGCCCCAGGCACAGCGTGCAGGGCTCCCCCGAGCCACGCTTGCCGTGACAAAGAGACACCAACAGCCTTTCCCTCCTCCCGTTACCTTCAGCAAGCTCCCATTTCTAATTTAACAACCACAACAAAAACATCAAAATTCTGTAATGACTCTCCTAGCGAAAAATAGGAAAATTAACACCTGAGACCAGTATGCATCTGAAATAGTTAAACCTTTAAACAATAAACAAATGGCCACTAAACAATGGCGTTTAAATATATAACCTGGATTAACAAGTTTAAGTCCCCTAATTTTATATCTCTGGTATATTATTTATGGTATTTGTGGGTTACAAACATTGATATGAAGTGGATAGTTCGTGTGCATTATGTGGGAAGCATTTACATTATATATAATGCATAAAGAAATCTACACAGCCTTCAGCATGCCAGCTGTTTCTGTTTATGACACTGAGTTATTCATGAAATCCAGGAAGACATTTTGTAGTAAAATATGTTACCTGCTTACTTTTAAACGTCTGGAGCTGTCTGTCCGTCTTGCTAAATAATTAAGGGAACGATGTGAAATTAAGTACCGTGTTTCAATCCACCTTTTCCCTTCATCAATTCTTTCTTCTAAGAGGAGTCAGGAACTAGAGAAAAATATGGCTCACAAGGGCTGTTTAGGTGTTGCTGTCATATGTACAAAAGGTAAAGAGAATGATAATATGCCTTTCCTGTCTGTAATAGTGTTCACTGTAGCAAACCTTTCTGCCTGTTACAGTAGAGTAAATGGGGTGTTTAATTTGGGATTCAGTGTAGTCTGGAGTCAAGGTGCAGCAGTTTTATTACAGAATACAATTTTATTGGAGACTGAAAATTTAAATTCCAACATATATACAATATATACACGGAAGTTCTGCTTTGCAGATACAGGCTAGTACACACACACACAGAGTTCTTGTATGTTAACCACACTCTCTGATTTTTTATTTGAAGGAACCGAGGGATTATGCCATATTTCTGCATTTTCTAGTGCACTGCAAAACCTCGTTAGAATGCAGGCTCCCCCAGCCATCAAGGAAAGAAAACACACACATGCATTCAAAAGGAGCAAGTGCTATTTTTCATTTCCTCTTTAGATTTTTGACAGTACCCACAATGTCTCCAGTTCATGACCCTCAGAAAGAAGCTTTTGAGTTTTGAAAATATTTTCTTTGTTTAGCTTTTTTTTCCTAGCAAACACATCATACTCCACTCCCTTCCTCCAGAAAGGTGTTTGGATCATGTAATGGTTTCTCCTTTATTTAGTTTAAATCTTAAGACAGAAGTCTTTCAATAGAACGATTTTCTGGCAAGGCCGCCATATGATGTGTATATTTGGAAATCAAATTATTTAGAATTATGACCATGTCATCAAAATAAGCCATTTTGAAATGCGCTGCTAGCTCTCCAAGCAGATTGTATGGGGAAAATTGGATAACACTTGGCTTGAGCGCTTAGAAGTCAGTAAAATCAAAACACTAGGGACCGTTTCATTTCATTTTGCTCCAAACACGAACCCCGCTCCGGCCGTGCGGGGGCTGCGGGCGGCGGGACCCGCGGGGAGCCCATCCCGGCGCGGCCCCGCGCCCAGCCCCGCGCGCAGCCGCCAGGTGGTGCCCGCAGTTTAGGGACATCTGCCCGCTCCCTTTTCCCAAAGATTCGGAGAGATAAATAACAGCCGAGCCGGGATCCTGGCGCAGACAGGATATTTAACACCCGCAGATCAAAAAACGTAAAGCTTTTACCTACCCCAGCACAATAAACCGGGCTTTAAGAGCCTTGTTATTCCTAGATTTAATAGCTTAGTCATTTCTTTTTTCTATTTATAACCCTTGCAAACCAAAGAGAGAAAAATAATATTGTTGTGCAGACCATAAATACTGTTGCTGTGAATCTATTTTATCTCGGGAGAAACTACACATAGATTCTCAACTGCGAGCGTATTTGTGTGTCATCCGTGGTTACCGGCACGCTGTGAAGCTGCTTTCTCTAACGTGCCACAGTGGCTGCATACCTGCGTGAAAGGAAATTATTTCTTCACAGGCAAAAGAGGATGCTCATCCTGCTATGGGTAACCACAGGCAATGTCCATTCGTTAGCATTTTTGTAACCCTCTCTTTTGGTGCTCTCTGATACCTAGCTAGTGGTAGCCCAAGGTCACTGCCTGCTTTGGCTGCTGTTTTGCCTGCAACATATTTACACTGAAGTGTGGAATAAACTGTTTGTAACCAATTATTTTTTAAAAATTATGCTGAACACAAGTCTCATGAAAGACCGATACTGACAGTCAAGTACTAATTCTTTTATTTGCATGTGCGCATAGCTTTAGAATGAGCTTATGCCTAGATCTTGCCAATGACCTCAACCTTGATCTGGAGGGACCATTTATTCATGAGCAAAACATCCATTCTCCTTACAAACTGGTCCTGAGACTGCTGCCTGTGTGACATTTGGTCCTCTATTAATAAATGCACAAGACACAAAATTACTGTGATTTTGTCCTCTTACCATTTGGGGTTGTATGTCATGCACACAGCACTGTGGCTACTCCTGAGAAACTTTAAATTAGAAATTAGCATGTAGTGGCTTTGTAGATCTCACAGAGGAATTACAAGCAGTCCTGAGGCGACCGAGGGCTGTGCAAGCACAGGGAATCAGGCACAAAGGCAAGCACTGGCAAGAGGAAACGGCCTTTTTTTAGCCGGGGCGAGGACATTTTTCATGACCGCACAGCGAACGTGCACGATGAGTTTAATGCACGTCCCTGTTCATCAAAATCATAGGAACCACCATTTTACAGTCCACATGCAACAGCGAGAAAATGGTGGTTCAGAACAACTAACACACCCACCTCAGCACCAGGGTTCCTCTGCTCACTCAACAGCCCTGCTCTTTTTTTAATTATTATGAAATGGCAATAGATTTTAGATTAGGAATGAGACAGGAAATGAAGGGAAAATCCTATATGCATCTGGAAAACACACAGGGTAAAAATTAACCTTGAAGCTCAAAGAAAACAATGTATGTATACACGTGAAAGCAGTCCCCGTATGAATTTTCTAATCTCTGTAAGGTGTATCTCCATCTTAAAACATGTAACTTTAAGAAGATTTACCACAATAGGTGCTATTGTACTGCTGCAGAAGTCAATTAAGTATTTTTTAAAATAAAATCATATAGCAGAAGTAATTACATTCAACTCTGAGCAGGAATTAGCCTGGCACTGTAAATGATGAACCTTGTTTTATAAGAAGAGGACTTTTTAATATGATGATTTGGCAATTCGGAGGGATGGTTATTTTCATTTTAACAGGCCTCTGCTTAGTGTATGTCTCCCTAGGGATGTAATGAAGGTTAACAACTTACACGTGGGGAGAAGGGATTTTAGTGATTAGGGAAATTGCAGGCTCCAGTTTATGTGAGCATGTATGTGACAGAGTGAGAGAGATTCCTCCCCATTTCGGACACAGCTGCACAAAATGCACATAAATGTGAAACTTTTGTAGGGAAAATCCATACGTAATATAGATAGTAGTCCACCAGGGGCTGAACTGAATGGCAAATATTGCCCCCCAGTCTCTTCACTGGTGTTAGATGAGGTGTCAAAACTGAGAGGGATAGTCCACTTCCAACAGTGCATCAGCATGGTCTACCTTATAAAAAGTCTTGTCTTGACAAAACAATGTAGATCATGTATTGGGCTCAAAGAGTCACGACTTGCAACTCAGGGAGACAGAACTTAACCTCTTTCTTTCCTGTACGCTAGTAATGTATTTTCATCAAGCTTTCTATGTATTTCATGCAAACTGAATTTAGATCTTGGAAGAAATTCCAGCTGAATTTTTTACTGCAATGTTTTATTTTTAAGATTTGTTATTAAATTACTTTATAATTGATTTGGTATTAAACAGCAAATCAGAACTCTGCTTTCAACTAAAACCAGCTGTCCACTTGCATTTCTGTGCATTCTTGACCCAGTGTGACAATTACCAGGGGAAAAACATCCCTTTACAATATTGAATGCAGTCCTCTGCCTGGACATTCAACAATATTCATCGGCCTGTATAATTTAAACAAGAGCAGTTTCTTAGCCTAATAAATCCAAGATTTGGGCTGAGAAATAAAGGTGCTGTCAATAATCCTTTAGCCAGATAATAGAAAGGGGATTATGTGATTATTCCGTCAAAAAATTAGGCCTCATGCTTTTAATTGGCATCATATCCTGTCATGAGTCTGTAGGGTTTAAATCACAGTCCACCAAGTTAGAGTGAGAAGGAAACCTAATAGTAAATCCTTTCATCCCAGAACCTGTAGAGTTTTTATGTGAAGTCCTAATTTCTGTTAAAATACTTCCAAAGAAAGACAACAGGAAACAGTAAACATGGCAACACCACAAATATATTTCTGACTATTTCTGTCAGCGTTCAAAGAATAAGTTGTATGGGCTGGAAAGGAAACTGCTGTATCATTAAAACCCAAGCAGGCTCAAACAGCCACCCTTTTGTAAAATGGTCCCCCTCCCCACTGTCTCTCATAAATCTTGTTTCGAACTCGGCTAAAGTCATGGAATGACTTTGCCTCTTGCAGTAATGGTTTGAAACTGTTGTGCATCACAGCTCTGCGTTCAAAGGGAATCAGGAGTATTTAAAAACAACTTCTGGTGCAGGATGCAATTATAACTGACAGCCAGATGTCTGCCCTGTCTGGTACAGCGAGCCTAGAAGAGATCGCAAATGGTCTCAAGACCTTTGGATCTAAACAGTGCGTCCGAGTGAGTGATACACAGATAAACAACAATACCACAAATCACTGACACCAGCCCACGGGTTGCTGGTACTGATAAAGATTTTAGATGTCGGGAAGTGGCTGACCCTTCCACCCTCCCCTCTCTTATTTTTAACTGCACCAAAACCAAAGCATGTTAGCGGAAAAAGACTCAGCCCACAAAGTGTGTTTATATATCCACTGCCAGAAGTTCACTTTGTGAGGGAAGTCCCCTAAGTAATCATTTAGTTTACAGAGGTTAACAGGACTGTAGCAAAAGATATTTGATATTTTGATTAAATTATATGTCTGGAGCATTTGCAGCAAGTTCTATACACCTGGGGTGATTCCCCCAGGTGTATTGCCAACTAAAAACTTTTTTAAATGGACTAGCACTAAAATTCCAGTCTGAATCAATTATTATGTACAACAGGCACCGCTTTGATGTCAATGTGTGTTTCTTATAGTTCTTGCAGGAATTTTTAGGGCTCTCTCTCTCTCCTCACAGCATACTACTTTGTGTATCTTTTGTGAGGCATGTACACAGACCTACTGACTTCGTAAGCACAGGCCTACATGGGGAGTACACAGACTGGTACAAAGCTTTCAAGAAAGCAGCTCTTATCTTCCTATCTTTTACTAATATTCACTATGAGCCCAACCAACTCAGAGGTTTTAGAAGGGAAAGGCTTTAATTAATTTTCCATGAACAGCGGGTCAGGTCCTACCTGGTTCTGGTGATATTTTTTAAAGAATGTGCTGTTAAACTGACAAACAATCACCATACCATAATGTCAGCCTATAGGGAAATAGTTGAAGAGTGTTTGGATGGTAACAATTTGAAGCAGTAAAGACATGTGAATAATGTGAACAAAACATTCAGACACTTTAAAAATAAGTATTATATTTGATATGTCTTTATGATCACCTTCTTCCTGTGATATTGTTACTTCTTTAAAATATCTGATATCTGATAAAAAGTTTATCTGGTTTGAATTATCTCCTGTTTTGTAGCAGGATTTTGTAGAATTTATGAAAAAAATAAAAAAAGAACAGAAGCTGTCCAGGAGACATCTCTTTCTTATATCCCAGTGAGAAAATTCACTGCATCACTTTATCACAGGTCTTCAGTGTGTCACAAAGACAGGACTATGCAATATTATTAGAATGAAAGATAAGGGACTCCATAATACAAAGATGTCATCAGTGATGGGAAAATTCCAATTTTGAAAGAGGACACCATTCCAAATATCAAGCTTGAAGGATTTAGTATCTTGAAACATTTTTCAGGTTGGTTCAATGTCATTGTGATAAAAAGGATGTCACTTAAATCACGGCAACCTGATGTGCAAAGTTGTCCTGCTGGATGAACTCCCAAAACTTTTACTCACAGAAGCCTCATTCCAACTAATCTAAAACCTGAGCAGACCCCTGCACATTCCTTGAGCCAGACTTACTTCACGGGCTTTATGGCGAAGCACAACCCACACCCTTCTTTGTAGCTGCCATTCCTGCACTGGCTGTCCGTCCCTCCGGCTTGTCTCCCCCTGCCGCAGCAGGCACTGCTCGTTTGGACATCACCAGAGTCGCAGAGCAGGGTGTGCTGCCCTGCAGAGGAGTCGCAGCAGCCGGGCTGGGCACTGCTGCTGCACTGCGCAGGCTGCGCCGCAGACGTGCCCTAGCACACCTTCAGGCCAGGAGGAACGGCCCCGAGCTTATGCTACGTACCAAGAAACTGCTGCATTAGTAGAAGTGTTAAAGCATTTCAAACCACGTATTTTTTTAAGTGTGACTGAAGATGAAGGGCCTGGAACTCCCCATGGAAAATAAAGAGTTGCCAACAGTATGGATGTGAGAGGAAAGGCTGTCAGGTTTGAATCTTCTGTGAAAAGCCAGATCACATAGAGGGAGGGACTTGGGGCCTAGTGGTGGCCATATTTTGGCCAGCATTGAAGTCTGGGGATTAATTCATGAGAATATAATATATAATAATATATAATTCAAGAAAGCCTCTGGAGTCTTCTTTAAATCAAACCAGCACATGAACAAGTGCTGACTTTTAAGCATTCCAGCTTCTTCAAGTTTGTCATTATAATAAGCTTTGAATGGTCACATAGCCCAAATCCATTTTGACGTGTTGAATTTTATTTTGTTTGTAGTAATTTTTAAGCTAATGATTACTGTGTAATATTATGTATGGGACTGTTCTTGGAGACAGTCTTTATTTACATGAGGAGCCTTTAAAGAGCTACTGCCAGTGTAACATGTTCATTGTTATACTACTTCTAAATGGTATTTAAAGATGCTGGTAATTCTTATTGAAAAAGGAGGTATAAATATCTCCTCACCTTTGCCTCAGAGTGCATCAGGAAAGAAATGCACACAAATCAAGAGTCTGCAAGTTGTATCAGCTCTCCCTCTCCCCTGCAAAATTTCCAGCATTGTGGCTAGAACTATACAAGGAGAGAGGGAGAAGCAACATGGTCTGAGAGACCAGGGTGGGCTGCAGACAGTCTCCATAATGCCCTCTACAAGGCAGAATTTGGGTCAAAAAGATAATGCTTGAAATTGCCCCTGTCCCCAGTCACCCAGAGGAAAACAGAGCTTCCTCTCCATCCCAGAGTAAAAAGGAGAGGAAAGCCAGTGGACCAGGCTTCTCTATGCACCGGCTGCTGTGCAGGCGCTGCTCCTGAATGCCCTGACTCCCCGGCACCTACATCGTGTTGGGCCACATGTGACACCCCAGGTTAATCCCCCTGCCAGGGCTGCTCCTGGCACCCATTTGCCCGTGAGACCCCTGTGTTATGGATCCTTCCCTGCCAGACCATGTTTTACTCAGGAAGGGGAGGGTAGTTTGCCGTTGGAGATTTCATGCTGCCTTACCTGCTGTGCTTAAGGGCTAATCTGATAACCTGAGGGGCATGAATTCACCTTCCTCATTTGCCACACAAATCTGTGAAACCTTGAAGATATCAGTTAAACTCACCAGGATATTTTAGGCAGGTAAAGATGAAAATAGAAGTCATGCAGACTCTGTGAGGACAGAGCAGCCAGAAGGACTTCCCTAGGGACGTAAATACTTTCAAGCCAAGTGCCTTAGTTTCTCCACTGGAAAATGGTTATAAAGATAATCCTGTACTCAGCAAGTTGCAAGGAGCAGCACTTGGGCAGCCGGAGATTTCCCAGTGGCTCTGGGAGCACCGTTGCCATGTTTGTTACTTGTGCCAACGCTTCACATGCAGAAGGCACAGGGCAGGGTGTTAAATAACATAACAGCCTCTAATCCCTTAGAGGTCAGCAGGATGAGTACAGAAGTTTGGGAGGACTTTCCAGTATAAGGTAGGAAGTTCTCCAGTTGGGTTTGCTGTTTATGAATCCTCCAGCTAAGAATTGCATCTCAGATTCCTTGTAGTTATTCTGAGTTGGGTGTTTCAAAATGGTCATGTTAGGCTCTGTTTCTCTATTACTACGGTTACCATTAGTAAAAAGTTGTCTGCATAAAGTTACCAGGAAGCAGACAGTAAAAGAAATGTTAACATTTTCTTGAGAACTAACAATGAGATAGATATCTATATATAGATATATGGTTATATGGAGTGAAAATAAAGTAGAAGAAAAATGGGACTAAGCCAAAATAATAGAAAACATAAAATGATTGCATAACTACCACTCAGTTTAAGACCTTAAATGACATTGCACTATAAACAGTAACTGTATTTAAGCAAATCCCAAGCTCTGTTTTGAGAACTGTTCTTTTCTGGTCTCAGTCACAAAACCCATAGTCTGGAGTTACTGCTTACTCCCCAGGAAGGATTTCTGGGCTTTCAAAATTACCACACTCGTCAGAGAAAACTGGGAGAGCCAGTTTGCACTTGAGATGAGAATTCAGAAAGTAAATCCAAGGATGTGGGTAGTATTGAGTTAGATAGGAGTTTCATTGATTGAATAATCTATAGCTGCAGAAAGTACAGCTATTTTTCTACCAAGTTTCACTTATCTGACTTTCTTCTGAGGAAAGCTTTTATGGGCTACATCTATCAGATTGGACACAGAGGCACAATGCTCATCGGCGTATGTCCATTAAACTATAATAAAACTACTATGTAGATAGCACTTCAACTGTCTTAGTTTTATGTACTATAAGTTTATATCATTATCTTCATGTACTTTCATTCTTTAATACATCTGCAGCATACTAATCTTTGTAGCAGATAACTAAGTGGAAAAAAAAAAAAGAATAGAGTTCTGATAGAAATGTGTGTTTTTCTCAATCTGATGATCTAGTCAGGAGTTCCAGTCTCAGTCACAAGCCACAAACTCCCCAAACTTCATGAATTTTATTAAAAATTCATGAGACAGGTTAATTAAACTTTGCTGTTATCTTCTTTCTTCCCTTGAGCTCCCTGGAGTGGCCTCACTGGAAGACCTATGAAAGATCCCATCACTTAGGCATTAGGCACTCATTTGGGACGTGGCAGATGTGGGCTCCAGTCTGTGCTCTAATTTACAGAGAAGGGATTGTCTAATGGTCTCCTGAATACCAGGGGGTATGTTAATATCTAATCTATAGGAATCAGATCTTCCTTCTCAAGTAATAGTAACTAAGGCCCTGGAAATATCTTCATCAATTTGAGGGACCCATAATTTTTGTTACCTTTTCTCCTGATTTGGGAAATAGCTTTCAACAAGCAAATGATTTGTCAAACAAAAAATAAAAATAAAAAACAGCTCTGAAAAAGTACCTACTGCTTATTTACCCAGCAGTTTTGCAAAAAGAAAATTAAATACCTGATTGAAGTAATTTAATAGATTTCAGAAGGGAGTGTACTTGACCTTCTGGCTTCATTGTCAATCTAAAATCTGTTTTCAGAAAATTGAATGGGCTTTAGCTGCACAAATCCCACTCTTATCCATAGGACTTCTGTGGCTAAAACACAAATGGCTTTTACAGAACACCTTCTCTTCTTTAGTTAAGACTGGGTTGAGTTTCATGCTGTTGGCATGTTGCATGTAAATAAGTTGTTAAACTACTATTGCTCGTCCATCAATCTATAGCATACTGTAGTTCAGCTTCGTGCTTTTGATACTACAAAGTCATTAAAAGCTTGTAGGTAACTGCCTATTAACTAATAATTAACTAATTAAATAATAACTAATTAATCATGACTGCACTTTTAGTCTCATTGTGAACAATGGCACAAGTTCCACTGAGTTGAATAGGTGTAGGGTTTGTCCCGTTAACGTGATTAATATGTATCTTCTCACGTTCACCAGAGCATCAGTAGATTTGGCAGCATTCCGTGTGCCAGGCGTGTGCTGCATTTCACTATGGCCCTGCTTGATGGGCTGTTAAAGAGAATGACTGAGTCAGAAACAGGGGTAATGTGTACATACAGTGACAGAGTACCCACAGATTTCTCCCTGGACCCATGTTTCCCACATACTATCTTCCGGCCATCCTTGGTGGAGGGGAATGTCTCAACCCTCATAACAGTCCTGACAGTGCCCACCGGGGTCTGTGGGACCTCTCCGGGGGGTGGCATTGGTGCATGCTGGGGACAGGGCCATCCTTAGTCATGCTGCTCCCTTAAATTATTCCACCAAAGTTGTTCTCTTTCAGCCAGGTCTATCTTGCCAGCCTTGCACACCTCCTGTAGGCACCAGCCCGGATCCAGCTACTGAATCCTGCCTCTCTCTTCCTGTTTGCATGATGGTGGGAATAGCTTCCTCGGGCCTTTTCTGACGTTCCAGGAAAAAACTTAAGTCCCCCTGGAAAGGGTTAAATTAGTTAGATGCTTCATTGATTAACTAATATGTGGCATGTTTACATATTTATACTCAAAGCATTTCAAAGTTTGCTCTTTCTCTCAAAAGAACAATAGCAAGCACTCCTCTTCCAAAGTTAACAGTTTCCAGTCCATCACTTCTTTTAGCACAGCATTTCATCCTGCAGGTTTCCAGTTTGATTGTTGTTAAAGACTTAAGAAGTTTAAATTGACCTTGACCTGCAAACATGTGATTTACAGTAGATTATATTGTTCTGGAAAAACAAACCTTCTGTCCTGAAGCTAAACTGCATTTAATGATTTATATTACTTCTCCTGGGCCAAGTTCTGGCATATTTACTAACACTGTACATTATTTTAACTCCTCCAGAAGCCCCATTGATTTTGGAGGCACTCTTCCAAAGTAAGGCAGATTCACAATATGAATAAATATACGAACATGTGGTCCTCTAATACATTGTCATGATTTTGAAGATAAATTCTTTGATCACTTCTAACCTTGTCTTCAGATCCGTTTGTAAAATTCTTGTGAATTATTCAAGCATATTTTAAAAATACACAGATAGTGCCTGTTTTCTTAAAAAGAAATCCCTACTGGCAGCATCATGAGATACCTTGAAATACAATACATATGTTTGTGCTGGAAGAAAATAGTCCTCCTTCTGGTTTGGAAATTATGAAATATGTTCTTGTTGCAGACTAATGGGGCAGGGTTAAAATCACAGTGAAATAAGCAACTAATTGTAAAATTGTGAAAGAATATCTTTCTAGTGTCCCTGTGAAGCTTGAAAGTTTAGAACAATGTGTGTTAAAGAGGCAAAACTGGCACTGAAGTGTTCCTGGTGCTATTGCTATCTTTTATCTTTTCTGGCATGGTCTTTAGGAAACAGCAGAGAAAGAAAAACATGAAATTGAACACAGCAAATTTAATTATAAAACAAAGCCACCCACCTTGCTGTCAGGGTCAGGAAGTATAATCGCCCACTTTTGACGCAAGAATGAGTTTAACAACATATGTTAAATGAACAATTATTTAAAATAAAAGGAAATTGCCTAAAAACAGCTGCAGTATCTCAGACTATAGCACCACAGCAGAGCAGAAAAACAGACCATTGTGGAAGGAAGGCACATGCACAAACGAGAGCATGTGCCACAACCCTGCGCTTACTAAGACAACAGCAAAACCCAGTAATTTCACAGAATCCTCTTAAATATCTCACTTGTATTTGATCTCACCAGCTTGTTCTGCTTTTGATTTTTTTTAATATTTGTTTATTTTGGTCTTTCTTTTCTATGTATTTATTTGTTGGCTGCACGACTAAATCCTAACGCCCAAAGCCACTGCTTGCTGCACAATGCCACAATGACATTGGGTGTTTTCCAGTAAATTTTATTTCACTGAGTGTCGCAAGCAGTGGAAGCACCAGAGCAAACACGTCAGTGCTAGACACACACCTAAGAAGAATAAAAAGAAAAAAGCTTTTTGCACCAGAATAAATCCATTTTTCTTGAACGCTCCGGGAGTCACCTGACCGAGCCCAGAGCCTCCAGGATAACACAGCACCAGCGTGCAATGGGAAAGAAATTAAGCAGGGCTGCCTCCGCCTCGCACACGCTTTTTAGCCTGTCGACGCGCTGCCTGTCCGTATCCCTCACAGCGCATCTGTAGAGCCATTAAATTGGATAATCCCTCTGGCCTTTGATACATTTCTGGACATGATTATTTCATTACTCGCAGTATATCAGTAGGATCATAATAAAAAGGACTTCTGACAACCTGCCAAGAGTTTTGTGGCCTTGTAAACACAAAAGTGCTCTAATAAAATTTTATTAAGTGTTAAAAAGTCATAAAAAGTGAAATAACATAAACTACAAAATTTACTGTCCTCAGCAAATGCTGAAAATATCGTCCATAGTAAAATTAAATTAGCATGTAATAGCGCGGCAGCGTGGAGTGGGCTTGAAAGAGGATCCGGGAGGAAAAAAAAAAAAAAAGGAGGCGGGAAAAAAAAGAGAGATTGCACTTGAACCGAATATGGGTCACGGGGGGTTCGTTTATGGCGATCCCCGCGTGTTCCCGGCGGGCCGCGGGGCCGGCGGCGCGGGGCGCGG